>JAIPRM010000127.1:0-81616 GCA_025469315.1 Stegophylla sp. TES_Ste_2020 | reverse complement strand
AAAAAAAAAACATTGAAGAATTGAGAAATTCAAAAAATGACCTCTTTAAAGTACAATCTAGAGGCGAATTGGGTTTCAAAAAGTTATTGATCGAAACTTTTGGACAAGTATTTCTATACGAAAAGTTTTACACGGAAAAAAAATAAAATAAAAAAATAAATAAATAAATAAACATCATTGTAAAAACACTAGCTTCTTCACTTCGTTCAGAATCTAAAATATGCATCATTGTGTAACTAGTAGCTTCTTCGATTCACTTAGAATTTAAAATATTTTGTTATTATTTAATCCTTTATACAACTTAAGAGTTTTGAAATTATTCGTCATAATGATTATAAATTACCAATTACAAATTCATTGAACGTAAAGTAATATAGGTAAGTATTATAGACATTTATATGCACAATACTATAAAAATCAGGTAAAAACATGATTTTCTTATTTACAAATATGGAAGTGGCTTATTTTCTCCAGGCAACAACTTTCATGCAAAGCTTATTTTTCTCCTCAGTTATTATATTTTATTATTTTATTACCTTACCAAGTTTAAAATGTTTTAAAATTGAAATGTTAAATTATATTACTGTTATGTCTTGAATTATGTTGGTATGTACCTGATCACCACATATACTTTATTATAACCCTGATGCAAATGTATTCAGCTTTTTTTCGACAGTATGTGTATAATATGTAACATTTATACGGAGCTTAAGAATTTTAATCGAAGAAATTGTTCCCTAAATTAAATTTTAAATAAATAAGGTACATATTACATACTTTTTATCGATATTAATGGTATTACATTATAATAAAAGTACAAATCGAGCGTGTCCAATCGAACTATAATATATAGCCATATAGGTACATACGTACATACTATAAATTGTTCACATAAATGTGTTAAGCATCATTATGACACGAAACCTGACAAACGACTATAATAAATCAAGTTATAATGATTTCATCGATACACAGCGATTGAGGAATAATGATACTATAGGTATAGGACATAGGTGTACTAAGTACACGAGACAGTTACTAAAGACTAAAAATATAATGTAAGATCTGATAACTGATAAGTAGATACACACATTAATACAAATTAATATGATTTTTTACTCCTACAGTAGCATTAATATACAGTGTATGACATAAGAGCAGATTAATTTCATGTTTTCAATTAATTATTATCATACCACGTAAACAATTTATAAATATTAAATATATGTTATTTCATAGTTTGAACATTAATTGCACTATCAAAATATTAAGACATTCATTATACACACATTACGCACAGAGAATTCATATAATATTATCGCTTCTATTGAAGTAATTAAGTCACAGACAACTTAAAAAAAAAAAAAAAACACTGTTTAAGATTCCACAGTCGCGCCAGAAAACTATTAGCTTTAAAAATGTATATTTTTGTTCATGGACGAGCTTCTAAATGTATTAATAAAACTTAAAGTGAAAACACAATACAGTTATTTATATTGTTCAACATACTTTGTCAGTCATACTTTTAAAATACATCATATATTTTTTGCATGAGAATATAAAAGCAATTTTTAATAACTACCATAAATAATATATAAAACAGGTACAACACATGTGATTATTACTAGTGCTACAAATGGGTGTTTTTGTTTAATTTAGGTGTATAATGGAAAACACTGTAAAAATAAAATCTGTATTCGAGTTTTTAATAAAAAAAATTGCAGCCATACAATTAAATTCGTTTATTAAAATGATTTTTATTCCATTGCAATTAAGGGATTTTACGGAAAATAAACTGTGTATCATTTTTTTTTAGTCTTAAAAGTTTCTCTCAAAATGTCAATGTGACGTGGAAATAATTTACAATATTCCCTCGTCAACGTCGTACTAGTCGCTGAAGTACATTTTCTCACTAAATGCATTCGTTTTAAACCGAATATTTCACTTCGTATTATTTAAAAACTGTTTACTGAATAATTAAATACAACATTCTTATTTACTTCATATTAAATATTTTAACATTTTCATCTTAGTTTATAATAAAATGTAATTATAATGTACTAATAAACATACTTTTCAATATTATCTGTGATTACATAAATTTATATTTAAACTATTTTATACATGTTTCCGATATTTATATTATAGTTTATAGCTAATTAAGTTCATGTACTTAATTATCAAATCATAAATATTTTTTTCTTTTGAAAATTATTAATACAGCATTGCGCTACAGCAGTAGTTATCGCTACATCAGCTGTGGGCTGATCTCAAGTGGTCCACGCTGCCAAAGAATTTTTTTCATGTTTATCAATTTTTTTAATTTAACATAGATTAATAAACAAATTTAACGATTAAATTCAGCCGTTCTTAAAAAAGTGAAAATCAGTCTATGACTTTATATAATATAAACTAAAAATAAGTAGAAAACCCAATGGAGGGAGTTTGGACCCCCAAAAACCCTCCTATGTGCATGAACCTACCCTGTATAAGTAATAGAAACTTTTGATTTTAAGTACAAAAAAAATTTGAAAATAAAACTATCGTAACTTGTAAATAATTAGTATAATTATAATTACGAAAATAAAAATATGTAAAAATTTAGTGCTCAATTATTATTATATTGCGTATATAGTTTATCAGGTTTTATAAAACTCCTTATGAGCTTAAATCCATTTAAATAAATTAAACATTAAATTCTAAAAATGTATATTAAATTCAAAATATCCTTTTTTTCTTTTTCTCACTATACATATACCTTATTTTTAAGTAGAAATGATATTGTGATGAAATGACGTATTATGTCCATTCTCCACACACAATTTGTAACACTATGTTTTAGGACTAACGTATATATAAATAAATAAATAAATATTAAAAGTTGCTATATTTTAAAATCAAAACAATGTAAAGTTGTTTTAATTTTACATTAATATAAAAAGTAATTATCACCTTGAAAACATTAAGAAATATTATAATATATTTATATTACAATATAATGGATTTAAATATTTATAACTGAGTATATGAATTGGAAATTTCTTTAATCTATTGCTCCTTTTACGAAACCCCCAGGAATGTTTCGACTAATTTAACTATAAGCTATCTGTTTCGTGGAAACTTTCGTTTAAAACCGTGGTATTTTGGTTTATAGTTTCTGCATGCCCCGCAGTCACGTTGTATTATGTGCACACAGTAATACTATATAAAGTCCTTTTTTTTCTTTATTCTAGTAGAAGTATAATATTTTTTTTACCTAATATAAATTCGCATCGATAAGATATTCAGCACACGGAAAAAGTTTGCGTGAAAACGATTGATTCGAGGTAAAGGATTCTAGAAAGTTTTTTTTTCGTTCCTGCAGGAAAAGGACTCCACGCCGATGCGGCAATGGATATTATATTAAATATACTGCTGCATTTTCAAAACCTTTTCTTATCGTGTGCGTTTATATTTCCTACATTACGCTGTGCTCTCCCCGGAGACGAGGAGGAAAGAGTGTACGCACACTACCACCACCACCGCCGTCACCGAGAGCAATTCGCATCTCTGAAGGGGACGAAAAATGACGAGGGAGACTTTGCCGAGAAAACGACGATGGCTGCTTTACTACTTCTACTACTTCTCACTACTTCTATACACAACTTCTATCCTACTAGCTACTACCACTTCCATCGCCATTACTACACTAATACTATACACACGCACACACACACACAGTACACATTATACACTATGGGCTATACGATGTTGACGACGACGACGACGACGACGACGTCTATCCCGTCGACAGCGGCGGCGGCGGCGGCGGCAGCAGCAGCAGCAGCCCTGAAGCGCGCATCATTAATCACTCGTCGCCGCCACCAACCTCTCTCTCGCGCCGCTGCACGGTGTATCTCTCTTTCTGGCTCAGCTGTTTCAGATGGGACCGCGCCGAGCGTCAGACGCTTTTCAGAAAAAAAAAAAAGAAAAAAGAGAGAAGAAGAAAAAGAAAGAAAGAAAGAAAAGAAAAAAAAAATGAGAATCAAAAGGTCTCCTCCCTTCCGCCGAAACCAACGGTCTGAGCGCTTCCTTTTTTTTCTTCTCCCTTCCCCCTCCCTCTCCCCTCCCCAAGAGGGCATGTCGTCCCCGTGGTCTCTGTATGTGTGTGTATATTCTCATACGTGTGTGTGTGTGTGTGTGTGTGTGTGTGTGTTTGGTAGTGATGAACGCGCGCACACCAAAATACGCGGTAAACACCGTCGTGATCGGCGTCCCACGAGAAGACCTAACCCCCCCGACGACGCTGGTATGCATATATATATATATATATATATATATGGGATCGGCACTCTGAACGATTCTGGCCGAATAAGATGTCTCTTTCCCAGTTTGCACGCATCGCTGCCGTTTCACGACGATTATTACATAATATCGTACGTCTGTTCCGCGAGACAATGTGCGTTGTAGTTCGATTTTACGCACGCCGTCGATCGATTATAGACCGTACCGTGTTAAGTAAATTTGTACATGTAAATGGGATTTCGGGGGTTAAAAATTTCTACCGTTTTTACCAGTCCCGTAAGACCGTGTGAAAACATTATTTAACATTAAAACTTGAAAAAAAATATTCGTATCATTTTATACGCAAAGACTATAATACTAAATACTATAATATAATATTTTGTATTCGTGTACTTGTTGTGTACATAACTATATCGTACGTAATATAAAAAAAAAGCTCGAACTGAGAACATTTTTGAACAGCAGACTATACCTAATATTAAATGTCTACATGAAATTTTTATGCTGACAAAAAAATGTTTTTATGTCACCAATTAATATTAGATATTACACCTATATTATTAGGCATTCTTTATTCTTAGGTAATTTATGTTATTAAATCGGATTGAATTAGTTATTAATGGGAGAAAATTTTGAGTTTCTAAGACTATTTATTTTGGAGTTACAGCTAAATTACAATAATCGATTTCATAAAAATCTAGTTTATCATTTTTTTACTCAAATTTTTGGGAAAATGCCATTTCTCATCAATAAAACTACTAAACAAAACTTTCAGGCAAATTTCACTACAAGAAAAAGTGATTTTTAAAAAAAGAAAAAAATAGTAAATGAATATCATTGTAAAACCGCTGGCTCTTTCAATCCACTTAGAATCTAATATTATATCGAACACATTTAAAACTTTGCACTATATTTGCTAACAAAAATAACTACTATAATTTTAATTTATTACTATTTCAATTATTTAACGACCTTGTTGAACTCGAAAAATAAATACATATGTTCTTTGATTTTATTAATGTTTTTGGTGATTTACTGGACACTCAAATCTAATCAAATTATTATAGGCATGAGTGCTTATGGTGCGAACAAAAAAAGAGATTTTAATGGCGAGTGCAAATAGGACACACCCGTTTTATCATGTGGGTCGTATCAAAAATGATCCCCTGATGTGTAAATATATAGAAAAGAGGGAAAATAAGGGATCCAATTAGGGAGAAATGCCCTACTGCTGTGAATATACGTGTACGCCATTATGCTGTGCTCAAATTAAAATGTTTTATTTTATTAAAAAAAAAAAAACATTGAGTAGGTACATTCATCAAAATCTACGAATAAACGATTCCACTTAAGTTATGGACCATAATTACCCACAATAAAATTATGAAAAACACGTACTTTCTTTGTAATATGTATATGTGTTTTAATAGTATGCCATTATTTCTACATTAAAACAAGCAAACAATTTTTTAATGAACAGCATGTTTAGAATTAGAATATGTGCTTATAACTATTTTTCTAAATTGTATGTATATTACATATATTAATATAATTAAATTAATAACCATTTTTTTTTCTTTTAAATACCATTTTCTGTAGTGACAGCGTGTTGTTTTATAACTAAAGATGGTTGATTTTAAATTTAAATGATGGCAAAAATATAATTAGAATTATTTAGTGCCTTATCATGAATAATTTATAACTATCGACAATATATATATAATATATAAATCTACAAACATTACTAAAACTATAAAAATAATACCGCATTCTTATATCGTACTTAAGTTAGTACAATATAAAATATAACTATCGGGCCTCTTGATTTTTTTTTTTTTTTATCTAAAGCACAACACTAATATAATAAGCAGTAGATCAACACGTGGAAGAAAAAAGTTTAGAGAATCGTATCTTTCCCAACGTTTCTAAGGTAGTTTTTAAATACCGTGCAATACATATTAGTATGAAAAATTATTTTTTATTTTCTTTGATATATCAACATTATATTTCCACTTATCTTATGATTTATAAATAAGCCTTTTAGTTTCTAGAAACATTTGGTATAATATACGTTAATAATAGACAAAAGTAGACATTTTTAAAAAAAGAAAACATTTTTATCAAAACATTTTTTTAAATAAATTAAAATGTGAATCCCACAAAACTACCAATATTGATGTTACCATTGAAAGATTTTGTTGAAATCTCCAATTCTTCAATATCTGAAAATCTGAACTTGAGATTTTGGATTACCTTTAAAAACAATTATTGGGAAATATATTGTACGCCGCCAATATGCTTCAACTAATTTTGAAAAAAGTTAGTATTTTTAGTCTGTTGTTCTTTGGATCATACACTTATCTAATAATTGTTTCATTTGAAAATACAGTAAACCAAGTTTATTCTTTTTAAGATGATAATATTAACAACTGACAAATAGAAGTGGATTCAATAAAAATGTATGTACTTACAATTCATATTTTTTCTCGAAATTTGGACGGTGATAATTTCAAGTTTAGAGGTGATATAGTACCTCCTAGCTCCCCTCTAGTTGCGCCACTGCGTGTTTGCTGCATACAGTCATCTTTCGCGTATTATTGCTGATTTATTTTTTACCATATATCCGGTATTCATAATACACTTTCGTTGATATTATGTTATACTATTATATTATTTGTTACATTATTCGGTAAAGTTCATAACGTTATTACTCACACCGTATACACTCGAGCACGCAGCACGTTACAATACGTACACACATACATACATACATACATAAATACATACATACATGTTATATACAGCAAACGCGTGTACGCATCGGTGCGTATATGTATAATATCTTATGACGACGTGTGCTTATAACAATAATAATAATAATAATAATATATATATGTACATACATGGGCGGCACCGTATAATATACACGGCATGCATGTAGTATATATGTGTACGGTAGCAAACGCGTGGTTGGGAGGTGCAGTGGGGGGCACACACATCAAGAATCGCGACTGTCACGCGAGATATGACAATCCCAGGAATACGTAAAACTCTCGGGGGACACCGCGTATGAAAAATGGATTCGACGACGTCGGCGGCTGGCAGCGGTGGCGGCGGCGGCGGCGGGAAACCCGCGGTAAAACGACTCGGGCGTCTATAAAGCTTTTAAATCCATCCAATCCAATTTTCTTATATGAACTACTATCACTATGTCACCGGAACGACCATTTTTCATCGCGCGAACAATGAGCAGACAACTCAATCAGCCTGATTGTACGCCTCCGGGATAAAAAATAATAATAATAATAATAATAATAAATAAAGAAGAGAAAAAATATAAAATAAACTCGTATGCCGGAAAAGTACTATCCTAGTGTGTGTGTGTGCATACAATGTATATAGGTATGTAATACACAACATAATATTCTTCTCGAGCTCACCACAGAACCCTGAGGCCGTCATCAAGGATTTTTTTTTTTTTATCAAAAAAATATGAAATAACTATTATTATAACACGATATATTATTCCAGAATATTATCGTTTTCTGGGATTATTACACGCGTGCCATGTGAATAGTAAAAAAATAGGTGACAAAAACACACTCTAGGTCAGTATTTTTCAAGGTTAGTACAATTAACAATAATTTGTATTATGCATTACTAATAAGCTCTAAAGAGGTCTGCAAAAAAAAGTATTCTTTATTATACTTTTTAAATTTTTAAATTCTGAGTGAAGTTGTCAAACTATTTTCTCAAACGTCAAGTACTTACCTTACACTATTATTTAGTAGTAGATTAACTCATGTCTATTTAATTATTCGTGTAAATGATCAATTTGTTACGTAATAATACAAAAAGTATAGACAAGAAATCCAGACATAATTCGCACCACGAGTATTCTTCGTTCTGCGATTCAGATACTCTTGGTGAGCATGTAGAATTATAAAGAAACGATAAATCATTTCCTCAATAAGACGATTCTGAACGAAGGAAATTAATAATAAAAAAAAATAATAATAGTCGTTATTTTCAACACATCCAACAAGAGTTTCGGGTCAGATACTCTTACCAAGAATATCTGTGATGTGAAGTATGTCCGGTTTTCTTGTTTATACTTTACTTTACTTAACTTTTTTTAATCTAATAAAGAAAGAAAAGGAAAAAAAATAATGAGAAAAATTGTGAAAAAATGTCCATAATTTTTTTTTTTCATATTTTCAGAATTTTCTCATTTTATTGTCTTTCTTGTAATATTGTCTATAATCTTTATTTTCTATCTATCTTTAAATTTTCATAAAGTTAGGATCAAAAAATGATGGTTTCTAAGTTTTTTTTGTGTCAAATTATGGGTAATTCCCCCCCCAAAAAAAAAAAATTAAAGAACTGAGAAATTCAAAAAATGACCTATTTATAGTACCAAATAGAGGTAAATCAAGTTTCAAAAAGTTGCTGATCGAAACTTTTGAACTTTTGGACAAATATATCTATACGAAGAAATTTTTACAGAAAAAGAATAAACATCATTGTAAAAACACTAGCTTCTTCAATTCGTTCAGATTAATTATTTTTTTCAAATTTAAACATAAATAGATAATAATATGAGAAACATTTTGGTGCTAGAAAGTTTTGTACATTTTGCTAACACATTTTTTTCTCATTTAATTTTTTTTTCTTTTATTCATTAGATAAAAACAAGTAAAGGAAAGGAAAGGAAAGAAAAGGAAAGGAAAGGAAAGTATAGACAAGAAAGCCGGACATACTTCGCACAACGGGTATTCTTCGCTCTTCGGGTCAGATACTCTTAGTGAATGCGTTGAAAATGACGACTATTATTATTCATTTAATCATTAACTTCTTTCGTTTGGAATCGTCTTATTGAAGAAACGATTTATCGTTTCTTTAAAATTATACAAATTATACACACCTTTCAAGAGTATCTGATTCGAAGAGCGAAGAATATCCGTAGTGCGAAGTATGTCCGGCTTTTTGGATATGATGAATACCAACTGTAGTTTTATAAGTAATTATGTTGATTATAATTTATATGGCACGAGTGTGCACTGTGCAGTAACCGCATAATAGAGCCGAATCCAATTGGAGCTAAATTTTTTTTTTTTTTTTTTATTCTCTCAGTCAACATTAAAAAACGTAATTAATGTGTTAAATAAAAGTTCGGGTTAGAAAATTTGGAACCTAAAAGAAAAAAAATGATTAGTTATTGCTGTAGCGCAATGCTGTAATAATATTTTTCAATAAATAAAAGTTTAAAATTATTAATATAACTTAAGTTATTGCGTTTGTCAAATCGTACTGAAACACCCTATACATTCAACCTATATCAAAATATACACTCACTCGATACTTTTCGGCTATGCCCAAATTAAATTGAAACACACCACGTTAGTTTGAAAAACACCTTCAGAACGAAGGCAAAACTACAATTTTATCGACAAATATCTTGAATCCATATAGTACCGTCAAGTACCTTAATTATTAATAATATAATAAATAATTTTAGATCTATAAACAAATTGATCTTTTCATTGATTAAATCCTCTCGTCCATAGCGTTCTACCCCCAGACACGGAAAACTTATCTACAAAGACCAGAAATCCTTCCCTGGATAACTGAATATCGTAATAAGTCCGCCGGATTTTACGTAGGTACCAGAAGTTTTTTTAACATAACTTGTTTGGACAAAATCTGAAAATGATGATATTCAATTTTTATTTTTTTTTTCTGATAAATAATATCATCAGAATTCGTACACAAAGCACGCGTATAAAGAAGTAACGAGATTTAAATGGGACATATCGCTGGTATAAATACGAGTATGTGTAATCGATTACACAGCTACCGCCAATCGATCAACTGTCGATCATAATATTGGCAGTGTAAATCCGTTTTTACTGTATTTTTGTCGTTTTGATGTGTAATATTATTATATTTTTTTACGCCAGACTATTTCCACATCGAGCCGTGTACAGCGCGTACAGCCACTGACAGAGAAGGAATCCCCTGAGGAGTAATAATACACGTGAAGACTCACCTGCCCGAGATTATAATTCTGTATAGGTACGTATATACACAGAAACTGGTCTCTAGTCTATCGCTCTTTCTCTTTTTCCTTTTACGCCCCTCTTTATCACACACACACACACATACTCTCTTTTTCTAACGCATGCATTACACACATTACACACACACACGTATACAATTTTTCCCTCGTCCAACTGTTGGGACCGCGTTTTCGCCGAGTCACGCCCAAACGGGCACACAGGACCCCCGTGCGTTATTCGCCGCCACTATACGGATAAAGGGAAATATGGTACATCGAATAATATTCGAATACGCGTCTATATGCGGGTGACTCATATTATTTCGCTATATACAGTACACAATACATCGGACTATATGTATATATAATATGTTTATATACATATATATATATATATTGGTTTATATGTACTTACAATGCACGGAGAAATACGTAGGAAAAAAAAAGCGTAAGGACAAAAATCAATACAGCCAATCGGGTGTGGGGGACGCGACTTTCTCTAGAAACTTGAAACGAATACGTGCCGCTATATATACATATATATTGCTTTCGTGCGCAAAAGAAAAGGGGAAGAATGACGTCATTCCGCACCATCGGGTTCGTGCAGTTTTGAAAGCGGCCGGTGGTGGTTGTGAGGTTGCACGCGGCCAAAAGGGGATTGATTGACAGCACAATTGGACTTGGGGAACAATAATAATAATAATAACGACTCTAGAGCAGAAAAAAAGCAATATTATTGTATGGTGCCATCGCCGCCGTAGCTCCTATATATAATATAAATATATATAAAATGGGGAACTACCTAAAAAAAAAAGAGTGAGAGAGAGAGAGATGGGTTACGAGCATTGTGACGAATATTACCTATATATAACTGTTTATACTTTTTTCCTTATAGCTTTATGTAAAAGTGTTGTATAAGATTATATTTCATTTACATAACATTATATAGGTAAGTACTTTGAAGAAGAAAGTATATAAATTAAAAAACGACTATCCATGGTCCTCTAGATATCAAGTAATTGTGTAATATAGGTATATATTGTTTTATGAAGAATCGGATCGTTTTTGTTTTTATTTGATTAAAATATCCTTTCTCAGAGTAAAA
This sequence comes from Stegophylla sp. TES_Ste_2020, assembly GCA_025469315.1. Classification (NCBI taxonomy): domain Eukaryota; kingdom Metazoa; phylum Arthropoda; class Insecta; order Hemiptera; family Aphididae; genus Stegophylla; species Stegophylla sp. TES_Ste_2020. Next base: position 70,169 of record JAIPRM010000127.1, on the reverse strand, counting down.
GTTATATTTATATTAAAGTTTTATAAAAACTAATAACTTATTATACATTTTAAACAGTTAGGCAATTCAGCACTTAACATGACTCAATTATGTGGTTGGAAAACTGTATTATTATGTTTACCAAAAACTTACGCTTCATAAACTTCTCAATAATTTTTTCAAAATTTGGAAAACCAATCCAAACTTTGATAAAAACACCTTAAAAACTAAATTTTTTGAATTCAAACTATTCTTCTAACTTCTAACATTTTTTTTCTCATCAAAATGAATTTTTTTCCTCAGTGAATAAAGGGATATAAAACTGACTGAGAACAAAATTTTTTTTTTTCCCAAAATTAATAAAACCTATAATTTTTAAGTAAAATTGTCTCGAATAAATGTTCATATATCTTTTCCGCCAAAAAAATAATATTTGTTTAAACTGAAGCTTCACTCAGAATCATTTTATTAAAATAATGATTTATCTTTCTTTAAAATTTAACACATCTTCCAAATCCCACCTGAGGAATGAAGAATACCCATGGTGCGAAGTATATTCGATTATTTTATAACTATTGATATCTCATTTATTTTTATATATTATATTATATTCTTCTATATTTCAAATCTCATAATAATTTTTGCAAATATTTTTTGATTTTATTATTTAATATATATACGTATGTAATTAACATGTACAGAAATAATTTTGTTTTAATATAACTATTACCCACTATGATACACGCAGTACCTACACACGTATCTACAAAATATCTTAAACCCCGTCCTATTTAAGTACATTTAAATTTAACTACGTCGTTTTTCTAATGTACAGAAACTTTATCAGTACATATTTATTATTCGCAAAACCCCCGTTTAAACTTGCAGCACGCATAACTATATACATTATATTATTATGTAAGGACGTATCGCCTGCAACGCCAGCGGTTTGCTAAAAGACTTATTAACACTCGATTACCGTTGGAACGCGCGCGTCGCATTAGCCATGTTGGTGAGCGTGTGCGTTTTATAATATATTTACGCACGCACACAGAATTGAAAATACACACATATATTCTACAGAATATATATATATGTATACAATAAGTGCGTTATATATTATTAATTCGATGGCGTGGATGCACCCCACGCGCGCCGTCGTCGTCGTCGTCGTCGTGCAGGCGTGTTTCTCGTTTTTACGCCGGAGGAATACTTTTGAAAATTGTTTCTTGATAAAGTTTTACCCGCAGAGACGCCGCCGCGTTATACCGTCCGTCCGCCCGTCAGCCCTGCACCTCCATCACCGCTGCCGTCACCGTTTCAACGAACAAGAAAATCCGATAACGACCCTTTACCCCTGGCGCTCGGGTCCCTCCGCCGCCCGACCGCTGCCACCGGCGGCTCTCCGCACGTGTAATTAAGTTCTAACTTCACATTTCATTTAATCTGCCGCCACCGTCGTCGTCGCCGTTTTCGTTTTGCGCTCCTCTCACACGGAACTTTTATACAGCTGCTCGCCGTGCTCAGGCGAGGCCCGCCGCGTTATCAATAAAACGCTAATTCAGCGGTTCTCAAACAGTGCGTGTTCAGCTGTGCCCACGAGAGTAATCTAGTGTTTTACAACACATATGAATTTTATTAAATTTAGATATCTGTAAAGATTACAAAATATTACACATAATAATTCAGACCACACCATCTAAAAATAACTTAGAGATTACAATATTAACAATGATATCATTGAAGCACTGATAAATTTAAAAAAAAATCGGGACATACTTCGTTCCATAGGTATTTTTCGCTCCTAGGAAGAGATGTTATGGGCATGTATACTGCATTTTAAAGTAACGATAAATCATTTCTTCAATAAAACGATTCTGAACGATGCTTCAGTTAATATACAATTATAATTATTGTCGGTTATAAGTTATGTTTAACAACTGTTATTTAGTAATATTGGGTGTGTATTGTTATTTTGATATAATTTTTTTTTTTTTTAGTTAAGTTAAGTCGAGTATTCGAAAATTGTGTGTTTTTATGTTTGTTTGCACCCCGTATTCAAAATGTAAAGTAAAGTGAAGTATTGACATAAAAACCGGACATTTTTCAGATCAAATACTCTTGAATGGTGTGTATAATTTTAAAGAAACAATAAATCATTTCTTCAATAAGATGATTTTGAACGAAAGAAGTTAATAATATAAAGAACAATAATAGTCATCATTTTCAACACACTCATCAAGAATATCTGACCCGAAGAGTGAAGAATATCCGTGGTGTGAAGTACGTCCGGCTTTCTTGTCTATACTATACTTTACTTAATATCGATTTTGCCGGCTACAGTTCAAAAAAATTATTTATCGACTCCGCTGACTACTATGTGGAAAAATAATGTATCAACTGTGCCGGATATCGACTCCGCTGGCTTAGGTCACCGAGTGTTTGGTCAACCCGCTTCGCTCCGCAATTCAAAAATACCCTTATCGGCTTGCGATGCAATGTGAGGAAATTTCGGCTTGATAATCGGCAATTTCTTATACTTTATATCATGTTATGTATTTAAACAATAAAAAATGAAAAAAATATGTGCAGAATTTTATATAGTGTTGAAAAAACTTATGTGCAAAGTTAGGGTGTTGAAAAAATTTATGTGCGGAGTTAGAATGTTAAAAAAATATATATGTGTGGAGTTAAAATGTAAAAAACCTTATAAGCGGAATTGAAGTGATATAATATTATAAAATGGCCGGTAAACGGAAAATTGGTATTTTGAACAAAAGAAATAAAATAAGCGGAATATTGGTACTATAAAATATTTTATTTTCAGTGGTTCCAAAAATGAGTGCGAAATTAAATTAAATATATGTTTCAATAGTAATAATATGATAGTAAAAAATATGCCCAAAATTAAATTAAATATGTGTTCACAATAATAGTAATATAATAGTAAAAATATGTGTCCAAAATGTATTATAAAATCATAATAGTTTCTTAATAATTCATAATAATTCAAAATTAAATATAAATTCACAATAGTTTATAATAATTAATTACATCCAATAGTTTCCCTATGGTATTTAAAAACATATCCATATTCCACTGTATATTCTTTATTTGCTTAACTGGGAATAGTTTCATGTAGTTTGTATTGATGTTGAACGTTGCAGTTGTACTGAAAGTCGCATGAAACCCATATAATCTTTATTCTTTGTTATCGACCTTGTCATTATTTATTGTAGATTAGATTGATACCTACTTCCCTACTATTCCATGCAGTTACTGTAGTTACTTATCTATAATGTGTATTGTTAATTGTTTTTTTTTTTTCATAGTTTAAGAAACCTTGGTTTTTAACGACCGTACCAATATTCCACATTCAAAACGACCGTACCAATTTTTCGACAATCAAAATGGCCACGATGCGTGCGAAATTTCGGCGAACCGGTTTCGTAAACGTTTTTATTTCTTTTCGTTTCGGGCGTGATGAGACTGACCAATGTAAAATACACTCAAATACGCAATAAACTTGCAGTGCACATATATACTATACAAATGCGAACGACTAACGCGTCGTCAACGTAATCACATCTACAAAACGTCGTAATATTGCACTTCGACGTTATCCGAGAACGAACGAGAAGTTTTCTCACGACACTTTACGCGTGATTAATACAATATGCGCTGATATTTTCTACAAAAAAATTCATATTATGCGTACGTGCTTTATGTAATCACTTGTGCGTTTTATTAATGTAATTTTCCATTATACGCGTTAAAAACAGTCGTCTCGTCGGGGTAGGTATAGTGAAGAGAGGAGAGGGGAGGTTGTGCTCGTCACTATTGTTGTGATATGTACTATACAGATTATATTATACGACGCACATGCATCGCGTGTTATAATAATGTACATTTATAATATAATAATATAATAATATGCCACGCCGTCGTCGAGGAGGCTGTGGTATATACAAGGAGAAAAATAATAATCGCGGAGACAGACGCGAGGCGGGTGTTAATCGTTTTTGGTCCAACTGTATACGTTTTCAATACAATAATAATAATAATAATAACAATAATAATTATATATATAATATATTATATACGCGAACGCATTGTTTCCCGCACTAGAGTAGTATACATACGCGCACGTATAATAGTATACGTATATTATGTGTTATAGCACACACAAGTGTATGCGTGCGTTTGCATTGTACGCATCTTTCGTTTATGAGTTGCGGAGGGTGTTTTTGGAACGGGGAGGGTAGTGTATTCCGAAGAGGAGCTCAGTACGGTGAATATATATATATATATATAATAATAATAGTAATATATAATATAATAATATAAAACGATAATGCCGCGGCTAAACAAAATTCTTATCCCTCTCTCTCTCTCTCTCTTTCTCCTCTTTCACTCATCTCTCTCTTTCTTTTTCTTTCTCGTTACGTCGTCGACGGCGACGAAAATAAACAGACCTCGTTTCGGTGTGTTTTCCTTTGCCGTTCGCGTTTATATACGCACGCCCGTGTAATTAATCACTAGAGCGGGCGACACTTCTTTATACCGACTATATATACGAAGCCGCCGCGTCGGCATCCACCACTGCCGTAGACGCCGGTGGCGCGGGCGTAAAGATGATATTAGAACCATTTTTTTTTTCTCTCATTTTTTACAATTTATAATATAAAATGTTTGAAAAAATAAATCGATATTTTTGAGGGTTCGTTAAAATATTATCTATCATCTCGCTCGTAATTTATGGTCGGCTCACGTATATAATAGATATTTTCATTATATTATATTATATATATATACACACACATATATATGTATGTATACAATATGCGTACTGCGAATAGTAATAAAATATAGGCAATGAAATATGTAAGCGGGCGCGCGTTCTGTGCAAAGACATATTGCGGATGTCGAAATTCACGCGAGAGTCCATTGTGAATATAACTTTAGACCTGCATTTTGTCCTACAGCCTAAATTGGTGTACTAATAAAATGTCAACAATATTTTGCTGACTACCACTCGTTTGCGGACATTTACCTTTTTTACACCTCATTCACACATAATTTATATGAATAATAAAAACTTTTTTCAAAGAAATTTGACCGCGTATAGGGTGTACAAAACCTGCGTATAGGGTGTACAAAACCCGCGTATAGTTCGACATTTTTGTATAAGTAGATACAGCTGATAGAAAATTATTATACTCATACAATACTTTCCTTCATCTTTCATAAGGCTTAGGACTTTCTGTCTTATCATATTCTGTTGTCCATAGATTGGCTGGTGAATAATTCAATTTATTATTTCCACGTTTGTAAAAATTTTCTCATACCTACGGAATGTATCAATCGGGTAAAATTAATTATACATTTTATTTATATACCAAAATATTCAAACAATTTCTAAAAAAAAAAATGGAAAGTGGCATTTAGAAATAGACACATCATATTAAAAAAAAAAAAACATGAATATCACATTCTGTTATAACAGAAAATTTCATTATTACAACGGGGTATAAGTAACATTGAACTAAATTGGAAAACTGAATAAAAACTAGTTTTAATAATGCTATTTTTCTGATAATTATTATATATAATTTATCAACAAATTAGATTGTTCTTATAAATATCCAAATATAAAAATTTAATTCGTATGGTTTAATGCAAATATCTATTCTTCTGCACCCGTAGAGCGTTTACAAACCTCTGACTGAGTCTCGCACATCTGATTCAATATTTGAAAGCATTATTTTCATGGAAGGTTGTGCTCATTTCACTTTAGAAAATGGTTATTCCGGACTTTTATACATAATTTAATATAAAACACTTAGATTAAAATCGTTTTACAAAATGGACGTTTACATAGATGCAATATAGTTAAACAAATCAACTTGATGTGAAAACTTCGTACATACAGTATTCACTGCAATATAATATGAAAAACTCATATTATCATTATACTTTGTAGAGAACCCAAGACATGATTTATATCCTCGCTTTAGGTCACAAACAACAATAGACCAAGATCACTTTAGAAACTAACAGAATTTGATTGTCGACCATTTGAACAAGTTTTGTTAGTTCATATCCGTTGAATTTAGCACGATTCAACATAATGAAACAGTACATAAACGTATTCGCAATTCAAATAATATATACATTGATATGGAAAGAGATTATAAACAAATTGAACTTGTTGAGCCTGTCCAATATGTGCTATATATGTAACTTGCAAATCTGATATATTTATCACTTATACAACGAATGAACAAATTATCTGGTTCTATAGAATATGTATATTATATAAAATATACATATATTTTAAATTTTTTACACATTATAATATAGACAATACCGGTTTTGACGTTTTATTCAACATTAATCTTAATATATATATCAAATTGTCCTGACTCATTCATAATCAACGGACAGCCTAAATACACGGTGATCATATTTAAAAAATATAAAAACGGGACAAATAATTTTGGCAAAACTCTGAAAGAATACCTCATAAAAGTATTTAGTAAGTTTTTTTTTTTACATGACTTTACAGAAACAAAAAGGTACATTTTTTAGTTTATTTAATATTTTAAAAACACTCCTTATTTGTAGCTAACTTTCATTTTGTTGTGATTTTGAAAATATTTATTGATTTCTCGGCTAGTTTTTATTGAGTTTATGTGAATCGCTCATTATATTCTCCATTTCAATCTATTGTGTCATATTTTTAAAAATTTTAAATTTAAATTGTTGATTGTGTTGAAAATTATAAAAAATTATCACAGGAATATATTTTTTTAATTATTATTGCTATGATTGTAGAAACAACTAGTATATTTTTTCTTTCAGTACTTATAATATACTATACTCTATACTGCTGCATTAATTCCTAGATTTACCCACAAATATTCACTTTTAGATATTACTCAGATTATTAATGTCGTTTTTTGCTCCTTTCCTACCAGTACCTCTAAATTTAGTACAAATTATAACTGTTTCACTAAAATGGAATAATTTTGAGAAATAATTAATGTCTGGTAAAATCTTCCATTACATAAATAAAAAATACGATATAATTTGATATGCCGATAATATATATGTATTAAATATTGTTTATTTGGTTGCAAAAGATAATGATAGTAACAGATGAAAAACGCGGGCAAAGCCACTAGATTAGTAAAAAAAATTAATATGTAAAATACACGTATGATGTCTATATCTAGGTTAAACAAGAAAATAAAATAAATTTGATCATTGAAAATTTTGAAATAGGTAGGTATAATCTACCTACAAATTGTTCAAAATACATATTATATAAAACAGCTATAGTTGTACAAACTAATCTAACCTATAACCATATGTGTATTCTACATTTCAACACGATTTTCCGAAAGCATATTATTACGATGGATGTAGGTGTATTCACAAATGTGTGCGTGATGATGGTGCACATGTTTATATCGTCACATTTATTCGCGCGCGATGACAGTTAAGATTAAATTGTCACCTGCAGCAATGTATAATATAGTACAATATTATATAGGCTATATAACCCTATAGGAATAAGTACTTTTGGGCTTTAGAATCTATAAAAATAAGAATAACGTCGGCATGTCACACAGGCAAAACTACATGCAGAAATATCATGTATTTATACACGCATACTGAAAATTTCATAATTTTAGTAAAATTAATTTTAGTTTAAAAATCATAACTCTATAACTATTAAGACTACAAACTTGAAATTTTTATTCCCATTATATCAACAATAGTATAATACAGTCAGGAAAAAATCTCTAAAAATTTTTCGAATTTGACCACTTTTGGAACAAATAAAGAATTTTTGAATTACTTAGTTTTTTGTACATTTTTATCTAATATAATTTTGAATTCTTGATATTATTAGAAAAAAAATTAACATAACCTCATCACTCACATAAATAGAAGTCTAATGAATCTGAATAATTCTCGTAAATCGTAAGTGAAATTATTTTATAACCGTTTAAAGTTAGGAATGTCCTAGTAGTTTTTATACTAAAACTAATCGTACTAATTTTGAATACATTAAACCTTTTTGAAAGGATTTTGAAGGTGGGAAATGAATCCAGACTTGACTCCTTCCATTCCTAAAACACATTCTCAATATGTAATGAGTTAACCAGTTATGTAATTTGTTAAGTTACATCATATATTTCTTATATTACTATTATCTTTGTGTTGCTATTTTATAATATGTTATTGTATTTACTACCTTATTACTCAAATGTTTATTATTTGTACATGAGCCAAATTCAGGGTTTACCTCGATAAATTAAATAAATAGGTATTATGAATGTAATATAATATTATAAAATTGCAATTAACGATTATCAAACTGAAATATCTCGTTTCACTTCATACATTGCAAATTGAGGGATGTTTTCGATTTGCAAGATATTTTTAATAACATTGAAAAATTATTATTTATTATTATTATTTTTTTTAATATTATGTATCATTATTTTACAATATAATGGCGCATACAAATTGCGCATTATCTATGATGGCTATAAATAATTCTATATATTATAGCCAATATCTAACCATTTTTCAATTTAATCTTAACTGTTTAAATCAGTTAATTTATTACACATTTAAGAAAATCGAAACGCGCGCGCATGAAACACACAGCACATACGTACATATTTACCTATACATTTATTCATATACTATTCTAGTATGTGTACGAAAGTGTCGATGGCTACGGCATATGAGTATACATATTATACGCATGTACCTACATCATAATAAAAATAATAATATGTCTGTTATACTGCGGGTGGTTGCCGCGCGCGGGAAAACGGCGTGCGAGCGTGACGCGGTAGTGCGGGAAATTTGGACCGCGTGAGAGCGTCGACGATGGACGCGCGCGCGCGCGCGCACGCGAGACCAATGATAGACGTGTCGCGCGCGCGCTAGCGTTGTGAGAGTGATTGATTGCACGCCCATCGGAAAACGGCGCGGTGGCGGTGACAGGAAAAAGGGAATAATATACGAAACGACGCTGTAGCGCAAAAAGGGTGAGAATAATAATAATAATAACAATAATAATAATGGTAATAATAACAGCGGCGGAAGTTATACCGATTTAAATATATATATTTATTATAAATGTATAAGTATACATACATACACACACACACACAGACACACACACGTGTACTGCAGGGTAGGAGAGCGATAGACGACAGCAAGCAGTGTGATGCGAGAGTACAATAAATACGAATCGAGTGATACAAAAGTTGCAATCGAGTTGATGCACTCTCGGCCGCCATCGCGCGCGTCGTCAGATTCATTACTCTAATGAACATTTTGCGGACTGCGTGCAAAAACGTTCGGGCCAAAAGGGTTTTTCGGTCCCTCGAGAATTATTAGGTAATAACTATATATATATATATACATTTTACATCACTATCTCAGAATACATACACTTCGTACACTCATTTATATAAAAGCGTGTTTTTATATACATATAATTTTATATATATAAATACTGTTGCAGGTGCGCCTTCTTTCCAGCGAAGAGACGATAAAATTATATAGTGTATTTACTGCAGTATATAGATACGAAAACGGCAATTCCGTTAATTGCGTGACGGTCTACTGATACATATACGCACGAAATACATATATACATCCAAGTATATAAACATAAACACAAGCTCATATACACTATATATATATATATGTGTATTATATTTGTGTGTGTACCTAGTAGTATATATATACACACTAAGTGCACGGCCGCTTAATGTGCTCGTCATCGTTTAAAAGTATACGCGCGCACCGCCAGACCGACAATTCGTACATATATACACTAGCAATACATATATAATATATATATATACGTATACTTATACAATATAATATAAAAGTACATAATATATATATATACGCGAGCGAGCACACACACACTTACATTAAACCAACTCATTTTACGGCACAACGATGCGTTTTCGCGTCATGTAGTATATGCAGGTATACAGGTATTTACGCACTCATTTTTCAGCCTCGGCGACAACGAAATCCCATCAATTTAAAACATGCGCCAACCATAACCGCCGCTCGTCAACGAGGCGCGTATATATTATAATATTATGCCGCATGTATGTATAGGCACGAGTAAATATTTTGTTTTTGTTATATTTATACGTAAATTTTTGGTGTTTTTCTACTTTATATACGTTATACGTATAAAATATGTGTATAATGAATTTTAAATTGATAACCCTCCATCATCATGCTGGATCAATCCAATAAATGTATATAGTCCCTGTCTTACCAACCATAAGCGTAATTACGGGGGTGCGCTTGCACCCCCTGTAATTATGTAGCGGGTGCAAAGATATACTTTTGCTGTACCTGCAAAATCTTATGATACAATTGAAATTTGATTAATGTACTTGAATCGTGAATGTTAGAGAATTAACGCCAATCACAATTGAATGAAATCCTATTATTCAGGAAAAGAGTTAAAATTTTCCGTGCCTTTTCTTTTACATTTTGATCTATTAAAGTAATGACAATGACAAACCGATAAATGATAATGAAAAAAAAAAAATCTAAAAATAAAATTCATAATAGTACGAAAATCAGTTAGCGCCGAATTACCGTATACAAAATCTAAAGATCTAAAGCCGAACCCAACAAAAATCATAGATATTTATATTTCACTTAGGGAAAGATAGAATCCTAGCCTAACCTTAGGTTAAACCTAACTGATCACTTTTTTTTATTAATATTATCTTATTTATTAATTATTTAATTTATATAAATATAAATATATATGTTTTCAAAACTATTCAGGTACTCGTATATGAAAAATGTCTTCCTTAAAATGCGTCTAATGTTTAATTTTCGATATTTCAAAGTGACACTCAAAATGCTACAGTATTAAACGGTATAACACACAAAAATAAAATACAGTGTATTAACAACTCTGCATTCATAAGAATACCTAACTTACATATCAGTAGGATAGAAATAATTTATTAAAAGTAAATATACAGGTGGGTACTGTGTTTTACTGTACTATGTTTTACAATATAACTTTTAATTACATAATTCTAAATATTATTTTATAATATAATATACTAAAATAATAATATATATGTATATATCGTAGACAAATAGCCAAAATCAGGCAAATGGACAAATAAATAGCTATAAGCTAAGCAAATAATCGTTTACCTGGAGCTCTTGCAGTTATGTAGAATAATATTATATTATTATGTTTATTAGTTATATATTATTATATAATTTCTAGGGCTTCATTCAAAAGTTAATAAATGCCATACTTTAGGATATAATTTTTTAATAGTATTATTTTATTATTTAATTGTAATTTTAAATTGTTCGCTTGTTGCAACAAGATAATATTATTTTATTATCAGCTTCAAAGCAATGCAAAACAAGACGATGTACTTATGTACTTCAAAAATGGGGTTTTATGTAATTCTCATTGCCACCCAAGTGAATCTTGTTGCAACAAGTAATATGTTGTAATGTAATGTAATAATATACAATATAATAATAGTAAAATATTATGTATTATTATATAATTCGGTGATTATAAATTATATTTACTTTTGAATAAAATAATAATGATTTATAATTACAATAAAGTAATACCAATAAACAAAAAAATATAACCTAAAGTATGACATTTGTTAACTTTTAAATGAAACCATATAAATGATATAATAATGCGTACCTAATAAATATAATAATAAAATATTTTATATTATTCAACATAACTCTATTTGCCTAACGAGCTTTGGGCAAACAGCTCAGCTAGGAAAATGTACAATATTGATTGAAACTTATCCATTTGCCTAGGAAAACGGCCGTTTGCCTGATTTTTTATTAACCTACGACTTATATATTATTATAAACAAATATGGTTGAAACCGAGTGAGGAAAGATGAAGGTATTAAGTAGCCATGTTATGTACTATTAGAACTATAGAATATTTATTGTAGCTATATATATATATACAAATAGCATACATATATACTAAACAAATATGACATGTAACATTTATTATAAGAAAGCACATCGCTGCAAGTATAATACATGTATACATAGATACGTGGGCAGGTACATCGTAGACAAGAGGTTCCGGTTAACACCTAATAATAGTGTATAAATATATTTTATTTGTGTGTGTGTGTGTGTGTGTGTGTATGTGTGTGTGTGTTTGTGTGTGTAAGTATAACAAATCGTAGGTAATCATGTTTTACACGGCTATTTGACGTCATGGTCGCGCGGTCTCTGTGCACGCTGTGTACAATATATTTAAATAATAATATATACGACGTGCTCGCGGAACAAATTACGCTGGCGGTCGGGTGCCTCGCGCTATCGTCTGGGCGCCGCGCATACCTGCAGTGGCTACAGATATCTAGACGCACTCATTACATGCGTTCTTCTACAAGGTTTCAGATTAAATACGACGATAACATTGAATGCACACCGAGACACCGTTTACTGTCTTGTCCTTATATATATATATATTAAATGTTATATAACATTTTTGTATAGAATATTCAATATATATTATTTTGTACAATCGTTGTCGAACGAGTTGTCACTGCAAAACGTTCCTATGAGTCGAGAATTTAAGGTAGGGAGGAACAATGGTGAGGTTAGTTCGACTACAAAACATTTTATAGATCTAAATATAAGCAGAGTTGAAGTCTATACATGGAAATTATAATATAATATTTTTCTACGTGGATTGTAATTCGTAAAAAAGTTAGCTCAATGAATAATTATTTACAAATGTTTAAAGTTAAAATTACAGCTCAAATGATGATTAATCCAAAATTATCGTACATTTTCTTTCCTTATGTTATTCCGTGACATATTATATGAAATCGACCATTTACATGAATAATTAAATATTGGTCTTGGATTATTCTGTGTTATCACAAAAAAATTTTGTTAAACATACTGAGTATAATACTGACAATTCATTATTGTATATTCACTAAAACTCCGCTCAGAATCGTTTTATTGAGGATATTATTTATCATTTCTCTAAAATTCAATTCAACCCCCCAAGAGTATCATACCCGAGAAGTAAAAAATACCCCCATGGTTAAGACGCAATTTTGGTCAAATTTTGGGGGATAGGTACTAGATTTTATGTCCACAAAAAACAGTATTGGAGCATTGGAAACAGTATTGGATAGGCTCTACTTCCCACACCTTACATCATGCTATGATAAATTATACATTTTATATCTTAATATGTTATTTTAGTTTAAAAATGTAACTTTCGCGAGTATTGAATTCACGACAAATTCTCGTTTATTAAGTCCCTTTAAATATTAACTATAGCCTGATTGATAAGTCTAGTTTAGTTCATTCTTGTCCTAAAGTCGTAATATAAGTACAATATATAAAACAACTTTTATAACTTAACTAAAATAAATCATTCTCGGTACAATAAACACCAGAGATCATGTAGTTCAAAATTGACAAAAATCATTGTAAAATAGGTACGTCTTTTATTATGAAAATAAAGATTCGGATTGATATTAAAGGATTTATATTATAAATCTATCAATATAGATATTATAGCATATAGACATTTAGACATGAGAAAAATGTATATCATATACTATTGGGCACTCGAACAATTTAACTTAAAACAATACAACTCGGGCGTGGATCCAGAAATTATAAATAGATAGGGGGTTCTCGATCAATAGAACTGAATAATAATAGAAACTAACTATACTAATTACACATTATAAATCTCTATGTGTATTAATTGTATAAGAACTCGTATATCTCTATTAAAAAAAAAATTGAGCTAGTTGTCAAAAGTTTCAATTTACGTATTTACTAATTGGTTTTTGACAAAAGTATATACGTATAACTATTTTTGAAATATCTATGACTAGGTGACGAGGATTACATAATCAATCTATATATATTATTATTATAGTTTGTAGGTAGGTAAAATTTTATACTGCTCCCACATCGAGGGTACGACCTAACGTAACACCTTACGCTTTTCACTTTTCGGTTATAGCGTGCATTTAATTGATGGCTTATATGAACACTTGGTTGTCTATAAAATATAAAATCGATCCAAATGAATTATTCGCAGCTTTTTCGATGAGATTAATTCCACGATCTCGATCCACTATGTGCGCGGTTCACTTCCTAAAAATCCTCTGTCGTACCCCGGACAGCAGCCCTGCTGCAGCACAAAGAATAAGTCCCAAGTCCCTCGGAATTCTTAATCCGCAGGATTGCTACGGTCTGTAACAAAATATACACGATATTCGCATGGGTGTTTCTCTTTTTTGAAATAATTTTTCTTATTATTTCTCTTTATTGAACCGTATATATATATATATAATAATATACGTTAAGACCGCGAGGGGCGACTGCTTACGCATTACTTACCCGCGACAAAACGTATAATATAATCGTATACATCGTATATATCTATATATATATATATATATATACATAATTATATTCGTATTGAAATATGCACGGGTGGTGGTGCGGCGGCGGCGGCGAGAAAAATATCACCGCGGGACGATCATCATGTCGCGCGCGGTGAACGGCGGCGCGCGAGACGTCGTCATCGTCGTTGGTGGTGGCAGCAGTAAACATGGTAGGCGATATGGCCGCGGCCCGCGATTGGCCCGCTGTCGGTCACGTGCGGGGCGTGCCCTGGGGCGCTATTCACCCCCCCACTACTCGGCGGCGTCGGGCGCGCGCCCCGGACGCGGCCACCACTGGCGGCCGCCAGTACGCGCCGCGCGCCAGTGTGCCCAAAACGGTTTTGTCATACTAGTGCGTGTACGAGCGTGTGTCTGTGTGCGCGTTTTTATGCGTGTGTCGTGTTGCAGCGAAAAAAATGTCTCGTCATTCGCCGCACGTTTAGTGCCGACCGGATCACCGTCTGGATACGACCACTTGTCGTCGTAACGCGCGCGTGCGAATTTTTTCGTCCATTTAATCGTATAAACAGAAAAGCGTTACGGATTGTTTTGTTTTGGTTTTGGTTTTATTTTTTTTTATTTTTTTTAGCCACGCGGCCTTTTTGCGACGTTTATTTCGATTCACCGTGCGTGCCTATTTTTCTCTCGCGTATATCTCACTCCAGCCGATATCGTCCTCGTCGTGCTCGCATCGATATATTATTATAGTATAGTATCGTCCACACATCATCATATAACATCGAGTTTTTTTTCTCATTATTATTATTATTATTATTTTTTATAATTACATACGGTCTAACGTGTGTATATATTATTGTTATAACTCCGCGCTTATTCGCACTGCGGTTGTTTAGTGTTGGATGAGCCTACGATGAATTCTTTTCTCACGCACAACACGCTGCCGTACCATCAACCGACGCAAATGCATCAGATGATGATGCCGGAACCAAAGTATTCGCCGCCCGACGACTACGGCAACATGCAGAACTATATGGGTTCTCCGGAATTCTTCGGCAGTCCTCATCACCACCATCACCAGCATCACCACCCTCACCACGCCACCCACCACAATCAACAGAACCAGCACGGTGTCGGCGGGGGCGGTGGCAACCACCAGCAAACGGGAAACGGCGTCGGGGTGGGTGCCAACGTCCTGGGTGCAGGGACCGGCGGTGGTGGCCACTATCAGGGACACTATCAGCAACAGATTCAGGCCATGTATCCGAGCCCGGGACAGACACCGTCGTACTACACCAGTGCTACGTCCAATTACGGTGCGTATCAGATGCATCACAACGGGCACATGCCACTCGAGGCGCAACAGCCACCGGCAGCCCTGATGCACAATGCCGCCGCGCAACAGTGCCAAGGCGGTAGCATACCCTCAGGAGCTGGTGGTGGCGGCTTGGCTGCATCCATAAACGTGGTCATGCCACACGACATAAAGGACGACTCGTCACCGTCGCCACTGCCGTGCCATCTTCAGCCCAGCCCGTCTTCGTCCAACCACATGTCCAACAACCCACTGGACGGGTCTTGCTCCGACGACATGGACGACAATACGGACACGGACGAGATGATGATGACCACGGTCAACGGGTCGCCAATTATGATGGATGACAGTGAATCTTCGGACAGAGTCATCTATCCGTGGATGAAGAAGAACCATGTTGCCGGAATGCGTAAGTTCAGATTTTGAAACTATTTAGTTATACTTAGAAAATACAATATAATAATATAAACACCACGAACGGGTAAACACGTCTACTGTATACCATCATTAAACACTGATAAGGATTATGACATGTTTATATTTCTTATCTCTATAATAATAAACTGCAGGCACAAAAATATATGAGTTGTATAGATAACTCATTATTTTTGTGACTAATCAGCGCGTAATATCGGGGACCAAAAAACTATATAGATCTGTTATGACGTTGAAATAAGTATACCTACGTACATAATCGTTATTACACATGATATATCGGCATTTATGTTAAATGCATGAGGGACGCAAGTTGCACCATATGGAAAAGCATACTAATCTATATATATGTATATATATATATATATATATATATATATATATATATATATATATATATATATGTATATATGTATGTATGTATATTATACTATTTCCTATATATACCTGCACAATTCACTTTTTTAATAGGTTTTAGATATACCTATATAAGTGGACGTCCCACAAAAATTTTACATTAGCGCGTTAAACATGCAGTGTAGATTATATGATTGTTTGGAATCGACTATTTTGTCATTATCTGCATAACAGATTTTTTATTTATATTTGTTCTTGAATATATGGATGTCACTGTACCTTTTATCATTGACACACTCATTATATTTTTTTTTTTAAATAAGCATCTTTCCTTATATTCTATTGTTATTATACCAATAGAGTGACCATAAGTAGTGTATCATGTATAGATGTGCACGTTTAAAGCACACATGAATTCAAAATATATAATATAGCTTCATATAATAATTATATATCCATGCATATATTATACATGACGAATGCCTATACAATACTAGTTATCAACTGAACTAATCATTGAAAAATGATTTTTGAAAAATGTTACGTTTCCGAAACTCAAACTTTTCTATATACGATTCCGTTTCACACAAACTCTGCATAGTTTTTGTTCATACATATGCAGGTTGATCAATCATCAAAATAATGAAATAATCCTCTTTAACCTATGTGTATTATAATAAGTAATAGCAAATAAATAGTTACATCATATTATAACCATATAAGAGTGTTCAAAGAATATATTAAATTTTATACACACCATATATGTTTATAATACGATCAATAAAATGATCCTATTTGAGTACCTATTTCTGATTTACCTTGTCTATATGCGTTACACTTGAGTTTGTACGCACTCGTACATGTGTGTGTGTGTGTGTGTGTGTATACACCATTTAGAGTTAGAGTGAATTGCGAGAGGAGCAAAAATACGTATAGATACGACATGCAACATACACATTTATATAATAATACGGTCATAATATATATTTGAGGAATGCATTGTAAAAGGACAGAGCGTTTTTTCTTACAATATTATATAGTATGTGTAACCTGCAAAGTACCTTATAGTACACAGCAGAAATACAACTATTTTCATTGATACGTGATGTTCATTCATAAAAATGTATAAGATTTTTACTTTTTATCCGTTTTTACCATTATATTTGACATATTATATACTACCTGCCCACATCATTAGGGTATACTCGCAATATCCTGTTGACGTATCACACAATTGAATTGTGATTTAGGACGTTTCGATTTCATAGATCCCGTATCCCACAGAGTAAACCTTTATGACATCCATTTCCAAGTTTACTTATATTATGTCCGTTAAACCCTAAAAGAGCAAAATAAACCACTATAACAAATTGAACAATACCAAACACCGAAAACAAGAAGTGTTGTATACGTTTTGGAAATCTTTCAAAAGTGATATTGGCCACGATCCACAACCGGATGTCATAAAAAATTATAATAAAAAAAAGTTTTTTTCTCTTCTGTTATGTCCAAATAATACATCCCGGTATGTACTCGTACGTTTGTTACAGTACCGATTTACATTTCAACAATTTTGAAATTAAAATTTTCAGGTATAATAATTGAAAACAATCGACATTATTTTAATGAAAAAGCACAAAGTATATACACTATTTGATTTAAATTACGGGATACTCAGTATACATTATGTATGTTTTGGATATAATTTATCTAACAATGAATCGCAATCAGGATCATATTATCAAATTAACAACTTCATTATCATATTTTTCAAAATCAATGTCCCAAGATCATCGTATTATTTATACAGACTCAACCGATAAACTCGATGATCTGGACGTTTCATTGTTTGTAAGAACGTCCTCAATTTATTATATTATATTACTATGTAATAGGTACCTCGGGAATTATTTCTTATCGAAGACAGTCCCTATATTATAGTACAATATATTGTATACATTATAAATGTGCATACATTCATCGGCGCTATGTCCCTGCAATGAACAATCGCCTTTAATAAGAACCTATTTTAATAAGTGCCTCTATATTATGTATATTGCATGACGTCATATTAGAATATGTTAAACAGTACTAGATTACAAGAGTGACGAGATAACGTCATGCGATAAGGAAATCGTACACGAGAAAAAACAAAACGGTATTCATTCATTTCATTTCTTCGTATTGCTCTGACGTGACCTCATCCCAAGTACAAAATATAATAACATTATGTACCGATATAAAAGAAAATTGTATTTCCCTCTTAAGGAATTTATGTCGGTAGGTATTCCAAAACTCAGAGTTGATGTAGGTATATATATATATAATAATATAAAAAAATAAACTTGCATTAACTGTACTAAATTACAAAGATTTAATTTAAAATGTAACTGTAAGATCGATGCGAATATTTCTATTTAATTGTGTGATATACATTATGCGTATATAAGTATAGCTACAATGAATCTCATTATCTCAGTGCATAAAATTTACACGCGAAATTCATATTTATAATCGTATACTACACATATACGACAGACACCCATCGGTCGTCGGGACACGTGACATTGACGGAGATTTTCGCACGCACTTGACCGTTCCTCCGTGTGTGTAAAGACATCGCCACCGCCCCGAAACTGCCGTGTCATCGTGTTTGTTTCACGCGATTGTCTTTCGCGTTCGTTTGTCGGCGCTTTGGTCGTTGATTATAACGTGTAAGTTTGTGTGTGTGTGTGTGTGTGTGTTTGTGTATACCTATCCAAGTGACACGTTATAGCATTTCCAATAGATTGCCGTACGCGTAAGGACCTATAATTTTTCCTCATAATACAGAATAAACATAATAATATGTTATGTATCATAATCAGTCAACGTGTGCAGTCGATTTTATAATGATATTATTATAAAGTCTATACATTTTGTGTATAGTATTGAGTAGCTAATAGATATTTGTAGGTACACCACGATGTGCGATATTCAACCTTCAATTTATTGTGTATACTTTCAATTCGTATTCATATTCAACAATGCTGTAGAGAATTAAAAAAATAGACACTATTGCATATTGCAGTTTCACACTATACTGCCAACCGGGTTGGTTCTCGTACACTGTAATTGTTTTTAGTATATAAATTTAGTTATAATAGTTTGTGATATAAACGTCAATTATATAAATTATTTACATAATATATAGGTACAAAATGCAAAAATTATTCACACACAAATGTTTAATGTTTGCAAGTTCATTGTATATATTTGTATTATACGTGGCATTGTTAAAAATATTTATTTTCAAGTAATTTTGTGTTCGAGATAAACGGAAAAATATGACAGTTTTATACAAGTAAAAGAAAAGTATAATTTTTTCATTTATATACTTATATATGTGTATATTATTCCATACATATATTATTCCCTATAGAACAGTCTACAAATTAAAAATATTTCTCGACATGCTTCGAAGGGTATGACATATGGTAGTCGATAGATCATATTTGAGAGAAAAATAATTAATAATGCAAATCTTATAATTTCAATAATAAATGTTTGGGGCTCGCGTTACATCACACTTTGACGTTATGTTAAATAGGTTATATTTTAATTTTCAGCATTGTCGTTTATCGGGTTATATCTATGCGCATACTATTAACACGAGCAGCTAAAGTTTTATAAATCACTTGTTTGTATATATTTTAACATAAAAATGCGTCAACGGTAATAATAGCGGATATTGATCAGCGATTATCAAACTTGCACCATTTTACACAATTATACTTCTTATAACTATACAGTATTTTAACCGCGTTTTAATTACCTTGTGCGTTTAGGTATTTGGAGAAAATTATATGCAATTAAAAATAAATTTAATGGGCACGCTACAATACCAGCAAACAGCAACTCTAGTACAATGACAATGACCCGCTAAAATGAAAAGAGTCATGTATTCTAATATTTTTAATGCGGTTTTATTGAATCATATAAGCAATCGTATAACCATTGTAGTCTGAAATCAGAGTGACAATTTAACTTTAAGTATTTAATTTGCATAACACATTTAAATTTATTTTACCCAGTGGTGTTCCCAATAAATTTGTATATTTGAGGGTATACTTAACATATTTTAGCAATATCAATGAAACATTTTAGCGTACCCACTAAAATAAAAAAAATGATAAAACGGAGAATTGGAATACGGTCTGTTTCCAATTCGCCGACATTGTATTTTATTTTTTTATTTTTTCACATCGTTCCATTTCTTCGATTTTATTTTTTCCTACCTGTATTATACCTATATAAAACACATATTATTTTGATTTTAAAGTAATGTCATTTTGAATTTACGAATTTTCAATTACACCGTTACGATCATTAAGCTAACACCCAATATCTAACCTACGCGAAATATAATTTTATTTTATTTGTTACCAATCCAAGTCGGTTTTATGCAGCAAGTCAAGAGATATTTAAGATTCTAAGCGGAGCGTTTTTACAATGATGTTTATTTTTTTTTTATTTTTCTAAATACACTTTTTCGTATAGATATACTTGTTCAAAACTTTCGATCACTAACTTTTTGAAACCGAATTTGCCTCTAGTTGGTACTTAAACAAGGTCATTTTTTAAATTCTTCAATTTTTTTTTTTTTTTTTTCTAAAAAAATACCCAAAATTTGACAAAAAAGACTCGGAAACCATCAATTTTTTATCCAAACTGTACGAAAATTTAAGCATAGATAGACAATAATAATGATAAGAAATATTTTGGTGCAAGAAAATTTTAAAAACGTGAAAAAAAAATGTTGAACATTTTTCCAACATTTTTTTTTCATCCTTTATTTTTTTTTCCTTTATTTATTAGATATAAAAAACTAAGTAAAGTAAAATAAAGTATAGAGAAGAAAGCCGGACATACTTCGCACTACTGATATTCTTCGCTTTTCGGGTTAGATATTCTTGGTGGGTGTGTTGAAAATAACAACTACTGTATTGTTCTTTACATTATTAAATTCTTTCGTTCAGATTCGTCTTATTGAAGAAATTTTTTTATCGCTTTTTTACAATTCTACTCACCCACAAAGTTTATCTAACCTGAAGAACGAAGAATATCCGTGGTGCGAAGTATGTCCGGTTTTTTTTTTATATTGAAATATATATATAATATAATTAAGCACCAACGCTTTTCTGGGCTAAGATTTTGGATATAATTATTTCATGGTAGATAGAAATAAATTATAACTTATTGAGTGATATTTTATGATAATAATGATGTGAATATTATGATGATATGTTATACTTATTTGTATGGGTACCAAGTACACACGGGAATTTTATCGGAGAGGGGTATGATAATTCAAACACCAAAAAGTACTACAATATTACGAAATACTTCAAAAATTTTATTTTATATATCAATATATGAATTGTGTAGATTTATATAAAAATGAATTTTTTTTAACAACACGTGGCTTTCTAAACACAAAATTTTAATGGAACAACAAATTTTATTTTGAAACGTATATTTCGAATTTTTTGACGATTTTAATTTGTTAGGTATTTTTTTTTTTCTTTTAGCTGATTTTTTCTCCTTTTTAGGAATTTTAAATTAAACGGTATATTTTTATCCAATTCTGTCTATAAACATTTCCACTCAAATATTTTGTATCAAGATTTTGTATCATTTTTTTTCCGGCAAGAAAAAAAATTGCAAGAGAACTGGATAAATTGAGTAGAACATTTTTTTTTTTCATATATATATACTAAAATATGACTTAATCCTATACACATTAAATCATTAATAACAACATTATTAATTATATATACCTAATAACAAAAATTAAGCAAATTATGTTTTATTTAATGAATCCAACTTAATCAAGCATAGGTTAACGTAATATTTACACTAAAAATAAGCATTAGAAAAAAATCTCATTTAAGATTAGGAAGTAAGGGAAGGAGTCGAAAAATTATCAAATTCACCTCACGTAATTAATGAACGAAACCTAACAGTACATCAACTATTACTGTCCTGGCATTATATATTCATATAGTTCAGGGTGTAGTCCCACCTTTTGTAGTTGGTAGACCAATTTACGCATTCATATAAACACTGGGGGCTTCTAAAGATTTTAAAAAATTTAAGTATTATTTAAAAAAAAAATAATAATCAAGCCAATTTTTCGATATTAATCGAACACAGCTGTCAAAACACAGGCCTTTAAATTTCGATGTTATTAAATTCATAGTAGAAAACGTTAATTCACAAATTATATATATATATACATACATACGTGCATGCTTCCGAATAATGATATAAATTTAAGAGAAAAATGCCATAATGTTGGGAAAATTTCTTAAGTAGGTACCCTCATATAGTTTCCTTTACTCATTGACTTAGGTTATAGGTACAAAATACCAAATATCTAGACAAAAAAATGTATGCTTTTACAATTTACGATCTTACGCATTACTAAATGGTCTTTTGTGTTTTGCCTTTTGGCATTCAAAAGCAAATCAAAAAAAAATATATTTAAAGTTTTTCAATATTTTTTGACTCGAGTTTATAAAGGTTAAGAATTTCTTTCATGCCTGATAAATTATACTTTTATGGTTCAACGTTATTTAAATTTTGTATACTAAAATGTATAGTCTACGTATAATAGTATTTATAAAAATTTATAAAAAATGTGTTTTTGTTACATCATGTTTAACATTTGAAACATCTTTTTATTTGGTAATTTATAAATTGCATTTCAAAATTAATTCTTTTTTTAAAATATAATAATGTCTAATCAAAATATGTCAATTTTCATATGCAATTGCGATTGATCTGACGTGTCCTTTTAAAATGATATCATAATATATTCTCTAAAATAATGCAATAGGTACTACGATACATTCGTGTACAAAATGTTTGTTGATTTTTACCGATTTTAGTCATCGAAAAGTGTAGGTAATTCCTTGACATCGTCAATCGCGAATAGTATATTAATGAAAGGCGCTAATAATAATGATTATACGTTTAATCGCACGGTGATGATAGTGCGGCGATGTCGGTGGTGGCGGCGAAGGATGTTTCCGCGATCACGATTGTACATAAATCATTTTGTACGTTCGGTCGAATCCTTCGCGCCCATTTGGATTGATTTTCGACTGTGTTATTAAGATTCCAAGGATTCAGTCGTAAAACAAACCGTACATATATATATACGCATACTATTATACACTCGTACGTAGGATGCATAACAGTAGATACACTCAATATCGATATTAGTTTTGTGAAGCCTAAAGTCTTTGGGGTCACGGTGGCTGTAGAGATTTGCCACGTATAATGTGTCAATATAATATACATAATAACATCTTGTATGTAGATTTCGCAGGTGCACGTGAATCGTTGTGAAACGTATTTGAATACCTATATCCGAATATCCATATATTTAAACCTCGTAATTATTATTCATTTATACGTGCCGGAATACCTAGTCGCTAGACGAACGTGATACCCCAATCTCTGCAACATTCGTTCTACATACAGGTAATGCGCGCTAAAATGAGTGACTGTTTCACGGGAGGGAGTGTCCATGTAACGCGCGCGTACTTGAAGATATCCGCTACTTATATAATATTTTGAAAATATTGTTTTTTTTTTCTCTCTTTAACGGCGTACTTTACCGAATTTCTATTCGGCCGCGATAAAAATGTCGTCTCTCTCTCTCTCTCTCTCTCTCTCTCCTCTCTCTCTCTATTCTTTCTCTCTTTCTCGCGTATACACTTTATATAATATGCGCGTGTGAGTATTTTTTCTGCTCTCTTCTCTCTCGCAGGACCTGCAGGCGCTTTGTGGCCTTTTCCTTGTGCAGTTTTCATTCACGACACGTATTTGATTAATGGTTCAACGGGGTCAGGAGCATCTGCCGTTATACATCCGGCCCAAGAGGGGGTGTACGAGGAAACGAGGGTAGTATATATATGTATGAAGCGCACGCACTTTTATGTGTACCTGTGTGTGTGTGTGTGTGTGTGTGTGTGTGTGTGTGACGTTTGTGCGCGCGCAACGTGTAGAATGAGACAGAAAACTCGCGCGGCCCACGGTATATACATTATACACACAGTAAAAAGCCAAAACCTTTGAGCGCCCTTTTTCGAACCCCGTCGGAATATTGTCGAAAATTTAGCTAGTGACATGTCCTTTGAACGTTCGAGCCACGCTGCCGCCATCGGCGTGTCCACACGAATACATTACACCCTTGGGACGGTTATACAACGACGCACACGTACAACACACACTCTCACGCATATACGTGTGTATATATGTAAACACACACACACGAACCGTATGTATAAAGCTACTGTTCCTTTTTTTCATCGCGCGCTTTTCTTCCCCTTTTTTTTTCAAATGTACGGACGGGTTTCACATCGTGTTGACACGTCAAGAGATCTTTGCACGTATTTTCGTTATTCTTGTTGAATGTATATTTACGGTATAATATAATACCTATACATACTTACATATTTCAAGAAAAAGTTTTTGAAAAAACTCTTCTCTCAAATGATATCGGCGGCGAGCCGACGATGTATACTTTTATCGAATACGCTACACGAAAATAATAATAATATATATATAAACACAATATACATACATTAAAATGATGAGCCGATAAAACAATTTTACATTATCAATTAATATATTTTAATACAAAAACCAGAACACTCATAAATATTTTCATTTTTAATTGCATCATTATTAATATTATTGCAATTAAGTATAATGGGGATGTTTCTACTCTAAGTAATTAAAATCAAAGATGAAAATATTGTATGTACACTCACTCATGCGCTAAAATATATTGCATATAAATAATGCCTACTTCGTAATGAGTATAATCGAATCAAGTGCCTTTGCATTTTTATAAACAAATATTAAAATTAAAACACTTTTAAATTAAATTATAGATACTACAGCTTTACTAATTTATTATAACTATACAATACATAAAATTAAAATGACATTAATTATTTTAAATTGAACTGGAAAAAAACGTACTTCGCACCTTGGGTTATTCTTTATTTATCGGATAGGATACTCTTGGTGGTTATATTACATTTTACAGAAACGATAAATCATTTCTTCAATAAAACGATTCTGAATTGAGCTTTAACTAATATACAATAATAATAATAATTGTCGATTAGGTTATATTTAAAAAGTGTTATTTAATAATGTCAAGTACTCGATAATTGTATGTTTGTATGTGTGTATGTGTCAGATAATAAAAGTCTTTATAAAAATACTGTAAGAAATAAAAATATATTATTTAGAAATTCATAAACCATCAACCTTTCTGTAATTGGAATTTTGGTATTTACCTATATGGAAATATTTGGGTTTTGAGCTATTTATAAATTTCACATTTATTTTTCAATAATACAATCGAATAAAATCCACAACTTTTTCAAATGTCCAGTAATAGTTCAATACATTTTTATATATAGATAGTATTAAATATGTATAGTAAATTTTCCGTACTTTTTTCAATTTTTTTCAATCAAAACCTTATTAAATTTTTAATTATTCATCTGTAAAAAATTTTCTTTCAACAATATATTTGTCACGTAATTTTCTATCTGTGTGCCAATTTTTGTGAAGATCGGTTGTACCTATTATTTTTTATGTGCATTAAAGTGTGTAATTTTATGTAAAACTATTGAGTTCTATCAAAATTCAAACTTTAAACAGTCATAGAACATTAACTTGACTTACGATTTTTAACTTGTTTTTTAAGTACAATTAGTAATACACATAATATATAATATATATGTTTGTATTAAATTTTCAGATCTTAATATTAAGACATTATAACTTTATGAATTAAAAACTTAATTAGACATATAAGATATAAGAATTAGACAATAAGACAATATCAAACTTAATTAGATTAAAACTTAAAAAACACAAAGTAATTCCAAAATGCTTCATTTATCTCAAAAAAAGTCGTCAAATTTGTTTACCGTTTATATTACACAATTGTTGATAATGGGTGAAAGTTTCAATTTTCTAGTCCTATTAACTTTTAGAGTTATAGTGAAATTAATAAAATCGATTTTATGAAAAAATCGTTCACTGCATATTTTGTCGTTTTTACTACATTTTTCCACTCTTTCGGAAGAAGTATTGAGAAACTTCAAAAAATTTCCTTTCTAAAATACCATCTGATTGTAATTTTAGATCGATAAAGTTACTGATCGAAACTTTTAAACAGTAATTTATATACGAAAAAGTGTATGCATAAAAAGAGAAAAAAGCCGGACATACTTCGCACCATCGTGCGGTGTTCTTCACATGACGGGTGGGATTCTCTTGATGGGTGTATTTAATTTTAAAGAAACCATAAATCATTTCTTCAATAAAACAATTCTGAACGAGGGAAGTTAATAATATAAAAAATAAATGAGAAAAAAAAATGTTAGAAAAATGTCCAAAATTTTTTTACATTTTCAAAATTTTCTTGCGCCAAAATCTTTCTTATGTGATTTTCTATCTATTTTAAAATTTTCATAAAATTCGGATCAAAAAATGATGGTTTCCAAGTCGTTTTTGTCAAATTTTGGGAAGTTTTTTCCAAAAAAAATTGAAGAATTGAGAAATTCAAAAAATGACCTCTTTAAAGTACAATATAGAGGCAAATCCGGTTTCAAAAAGTTATTGATCGAAACTTTTGAACAAGTATTTCCATTCAAAAAGTTATACACAGAAAAAAAAAGAAAAAAAATAATAAACATCATTGTAAAAACACTTCTTCGCTACACAGTACTCTTAAAATCTAATCAAATGAAAACAAAATCATTTCTCGTAATATTTTCAATAGAAAAATTCATAAATATATTCAAATAAGTAAAAATAATTAAAAATAATTAAAGTAATAAAATTTATATGGTAAAATATTAAAAATTCCCATCTATAATAAGAAAATATAAAGTAATAGAATAAATAATATTTTTTTAATCTATAGCAGGGGTGGCGAACCTATGACACGCGTGCCAAAGTTGGCACGCAAGCTGAATTTCAGTGGAACGTGGTATTAATTTTAATAAACTCTTCTACTTTTTTTTTTTTATTCTGAGCAGAGCGTAAAATTATATGAATACCTTTTATAATGTAGTTTATTTTTTTCCTTTTTCTGTGAACATATTTTTGTGTTTCAACCAGTATCTTCTCGAAAAATAATTCAGTTATAGATGGTAGTTTAGAGAGGTCATTTTTCAATATTTGCATTTTTTCAAATGGTTGACACAGCATAAAATATTATTTCACGTCATTTTATTTTGGTTTAATTCTTTATTTGGTTTCTTATAGAAAATTTGATAGCAGCCAATTAATTTGTTGAATATTATAATAACCATGATAACACAATAGTCAATAAATGTTTATTTTTTAATTATATTTATTTTTAACGTTGGTATCCACCGAAACGAGAGCTCCGCTGAGAATCGTTTTATTAAAGAACTGTTTTATCGTTTATTTAAAATTCAATATAACCACTAAGAATATATTAGTATCTCAGTGATGAATATCTACAGTGCAAAATATGTCCGGCTTTTTTTTTACTTCTTGCACCTAAAATGTATAAAAAAAAGCTCAACATTTTTTTTTTTTGGTGGGGAGGGGGCACGCATTTAGTTTTAATATCATAACCTCGTCTAAACTTATAAACACGGGTTGAAATAAAATGTCACAAAAGTTTAGAATGAGAAGTACAGAAAGGACTATCATGGACTATCATCGCAATTTCTTTTTGAGTGCTCTGTGTGTGTATATACGTATATATGCAATTATGAAGGTGACCAATTTTTATAGTATCTCTTATTAAAATATTTACCTTTTGATTTCCATTAATTTTGACAACGACATAGAATATATAACGTAAAAACATAGAACTTGAAATGATTAGATAAAATTGAGTACGCCAAAAAAAAAGAAAAAGAAACTTTTATTATTATTTTATTAAAAATAAAATTGTGCATATAGACACATATAGCGCATTACAACATATACACATATACGCATCACACAATCTATTTAGCGAAACAATAAAAGTAGACAAATTATAGATACATTTCGCATATTATTTTATTATTAAATGATGAATTCCATTAAACATAAATTTGTATTTAAATTAAAGGTAATTAATGAAACCAGCTTATATATCTTGTATAGTTTGCATGTTCGGTAGACCAAAATAATGAACCCATTTAATTTGTGAGCAATGAGGCGTTTCCTGTTGGGCGTTTTTGCCATACGCCCTCTCATGGAACGCCTCGAAGCGAGTTTTTCATTACCTTATTCAACATTATAAGATTTTACATTAGCATGCTCTGTATGAAACGCAAGTAATTAATTCGAAACTGAAATGATTACCACTCTTTTTTAAGATACTTCGCTTTATTTGAGAATATTAACAATTAATTTTAGAAAAAATTGATTTATCTACAAGTTATTGTTTCAAGCCCTTCAAATTGCTTAACACAATAAGTAAATTTATAAAAAAATATACAATATCGTTTGCATTAAATAAAAAAAAGAGCTTGACATGTAATTGAAAAAGATTTTTAATTATAATCCTTTACAATTAATGTCTTCTAAGCCTAACCACACACATAATTGAATTTAGAAGCCAATATTTTTTGTTGCACTTGACAGTAATATAAAATATGTGTAGATGTGTGTGCGTGTGTATGTATACAGTTAGAGTATTACTACTGTCTCTTGAACGTGCGTACTTATTGATAATGAGATGTGTGATGGATTGGTATCAACGTTTTCCTCGTCGTCCCTATCGAGTCCTTATAGTACGTCTATAAATTCTCAATGACTCGTGCTAGAGAGGGGTGGTTGTGAGACAAATATGTTGATAAATTACAAGGGTGTACTCGTGTGTGTGTGTATATGCGTCTAAATAATATTATATTGTGTACAACGAGTGCTGCAGAAGTGTGTACGCCTGCGGTTGTGTGGCCATATAATACTTGTGTATAATACGTACATAAATTGGCCCGCGATTCAATAATATAATATTGAACACGGTATAATTTTATTGTACATAAACAAAATATAATGTACGCGCATCGATCACACGAGCGTTTTTCGAAAGACGTTCCTCTATATAACAATAATAATAATAATAATATGTCCTTCGGTGTATATTAATTTTTAACACCGCACACATAAGAAATCCCATAAATACTGTTGTCCAACACATACGTACAAGCATTGTCCGTGACCCTCCTGTGCAGTATATCACAATCAAAATACTCGTGTATATAAGAACACTGTTATTAATAACATCACACCACCATCACTTGTATAATATATAATCAACATTACGCACATTTACACGCTTAGGGAACGTCTCGCATCGTACACGGGGTGGTGTTATAATATTATATGTACCTACATTTATTATGTGCGTGTACCTGTGCTGCAGCAGTGATATTTATAATATATCTTACGTTATATACAGAGAGGGACATCACAGAATATTATATTATAAATATCTACACGTACTCGATATGTGTTATCGTCTTGGGATTCTCACTCGGCGTGCAGCGAGAGAAGAAGTGTGTGGTAAAACGCCAACGACAATGGCAGGCGATTTATAATTTCGGACCGACCTCACCCGGAACGCCGCCGCCGAAGCCGTGCGATGCAGTGAGCAGCGCAAGATTAATATCGTTCGACAGGGCGGTCTTTGTGCCTTTTAATGATCATACACACACACGACGCATTTATACATCCAAAACACCCATTACGGAGGTCACGCAAATGATGTCTACGTACGTGTGTGTGTGGTTGTTGTCGGGCATAATAATAATAATAATAATAATAATATAAAATATTATACGCGACGTGCTGGCAGCAGCAGTAGTGCACACGACGACACGACGACCGAACGACAGCAATCGGTTCCCGCGCGCGCGGTGTGCAGACGAGCTCTATTCATTGCTAATTTGAACATCTTTAGGGAGCTATTGATACGCGCGCCTCCCATATTATAATAATATATTATGTGCCGTATGTTACGTACGTGCCTGCTGGATATATATTATTATAACGACACACAATCCAAGTTCATTTGTATCCACGCCGTAATGCACTGCACCACCGACCACCGCGCGCGACGTTCCTCGTCCGTCTCCGTGGAACTGCAAGAAATGTATTTATCATAATATTATATTCATTCACTGTAACTATAGTATAATGTCATGTTACATACGGTACACGTAGTCTTGTGTCGCACTAAGTAGTCCAAAAAGTTGTATTTCAACAGCAAACTGGAAAAAAATTTAAAAAAAAAAACTATTACAGTTGATTGAAAATAGTCATAACGTTGTAGAACGTATAATAATTTCGCATATTTGTTTAAATCTATCTTGATTGTAACGCGAAACAAATTATTTTAGAACTATGTTATCATCATACGCGAACTGTGGTTTTTCAGATATTAAACTAATCTTAGATTGTTGTACTGAAAACTTTACTTACATAAGTGATCCGCATCAAAATCGAGATTGATTCAAACTTGACACAAAAAGCGATTCGTTACAATTTTTTTACTTATATATTATTCTTTTAAAATAAAATTTTAACCTGCTCTAACTTTGGTCGATTTTCAATCAATTTAAGAAACGTTCGGTAAAACAACTGTTAAACCCACATTTTAACATTGTATTCAATTGCAACAGAGGTATTAGGTTAATACAGAACTTACCAAACATACAATACCTATATCTATTTATTACATGTATGAAACGCATTCACGTAAGTATTTTTCCACGAATCCAAGCAATGCAACGTGTATTGCTTGTAGTGCATGCTGTTTGTAAATGTGCAGAGTGAAATAGGTACTTAGGTAAGGTTCCTGCGCTATTCAACTGAGGAGTTACCCGTTTCCGTCAAAATTATACCTTCCCCTTTTCCGCCAAATGCATTTTGACTAAAAACGACAGTATTTTATTCTAAAAAGTGATTTTTCACATCATCATCGTCGAGGCGATGGCGCTGAAAAGCTTAGCGACGAGTACCCAAACATGTATAGAAACTGTTGATAATTACTGATTATCAAATCGAAATTTCCCTACGTTGCACAAGTCAAGGGGCTAATATAGATTAGGCGGAGTGAAGCGACAATATCGAATGCCAAAACACGCGCTGATACTGTTACTATTAATTATTTTAATATGGTAAATTATCCATATAAAAATGTCGGAAAAGTGAATCAGCGGGATAGGAAAAGGCATGATTTTGTCGGAAACTAACCATGCCCATCAACAAGAATATTTTAGAATAAACTCGTTTTATAAATTTCTATTTACTACAAGAGAGCGTTTATATATGTTTTGCACGCAGACAATGTAAAATACGCATGCATGTATAGTATGTAGGTATACTTAAGTATACCTTTATGTCATATATATTTGTCAGGGTTATAAGTATTTTAAAATAGGTATACCCGTCCTTGAATCTCATTACTATTCATCAAAAATGACTTTACATAACTACATTCATATAACAACGAATTATTTATCTAGTATGCGTATAAAGACCGTGTGATACTATCTTAAAAATCGAAACTTTATACTCTAAAAATGTAAGAAATTGCTTATAAGTATTCTCTTACAAAGAGACAAACGTGTAAAATAAAATATGCACTGAACATATTTTTTTAAGCTGTAGAGGCAAAGTTAAATTAAAAAGTAAAGTAAAGACAAAAAATCCGGACATACTTCGCACCACGGATATTCTTCGCTCAATAAATCATTTCTTCAATAAGATGATTCTAAACGAAGGTAGTTAATATAAAGAATAATAATAGTATTTTTATTTTTTTTTTTAATACAAATACATTTTTCCTAATGTGGGTTTTTATATCAAATAGAGAGATATTTTTGATTTGCGAAGCATATAGTCTCACGGTGTGGTAGCACAGTGAGTGTGTAATTGACTAACAGTCAACTAATTTTTTTTTTTTTAATATGTTTTTGAATCGTATATTCGTAAAAATTATCAACACTTAAAAAATCCTAAAATAAATTTTTTCGAAAAAAAATAAAAATCGACTTAATCGTTTGATAAGTATCTATAATATAATAAAATCACTGTAATGCATGTATATACTCACGTCGATTTATTAATATATCAGGTACTATATTATATAGATATCTAATAAATTCGAAATCCGTATATGGTCAATGGTTATGTTACGATCCGAGGACGTTAATAGAGAAAAAAAAACAACAAACCTTAATTAGGAGGCAGAAGTTAAATAAATCGACGTAAAAATTAAGTAAATACATTTCGCTGGAAGGTTTTTATGCCTTGGTGATATTATATTATAGGTACGCCTATTGGTAGTTTACACAACACACGCGATAGATACTATACACCGCAGCAGTTGTGCAACAGTTAATATTATTTTATATTGATGACGACGGCCCCTACGGTTACATAGATTTAAGTACCTATATTTGTTTTTTTTTTTTCGCTAAGATGTGTTTTTGCATGACACACACACACACACACACACACACACACTTGATCTTAACGAGCTGCAAGGCCGTCGTCACTGGAGTGTGTATATACATAGAGTTTTTGTGTAGTAATAGAAAAGTTGCGATCGAACCACACACACACACTCACTCACTCGTGTACTCTCTTATACAAAACACGTATGTGTATATACATGTAATACTTAAAGCAATAATAATAATGCACACACAACACACATACACTACAACAGCTATTCGTCGTCGAGTGACCCGGCAACGTCGAAAAACGCACCCGAGACGGCGACGACTGTGTGTGTACGCTCTACACAGAGCTCCGGCAACGCGTTCCCCCATTTAAGGACTGCCGCCGCCGCCGTCGTCGCCGTTGTTGTATACCACCACGCCCTTATCCACCGCCCGAACATGGCTCCGGCATTTCAATAATATTATAATGCTAGGAGAAATATTTTGAAATTAAATATTCAGACCCGCGATGAGATGCCACTGCGCATCTCATATTCTGTACATTTTGTTATATACGATCTATACACATACCATTCGACACGTAGATGCACCCGTAAAACTATAGCGCGGATATGGCTATAATATAATCGCTATATACGGACAAATAACTCAATGTCCTGAAAATCGAAATCATATAACAGAATGATTAAATATATTCCCTATATTTTGACTTCACCACAAGTCCGACCAAAATCGCCCCAAATTATAATTATATGTAATCATGTATCATAATAAATTGTATTTTCAAGTGTTATGCAGATTTTGTTTTCATACTTTGAGTCTAGTTTGTAAAAAAAACGCGTTTGTTTTATGATTTCAGCGAACGGTGCGTACCAACCGGTAGACGTGAAGAGACAGCGCACCGCGTATACCAGGTACCAGGTGTTGGAGCTGGAGAAAGAGTTTCACTTCAACAAATACTTGACCCGGAGACGAAGGATCGAGATAGCTCATTCGCTAGTGCTGTCGGAACGGCAGATCAAGATATGGTTTCAGAACCGGCGGATGAAGTACAAGAAGGACAACCATTTGCCCAATACGAAAAACGTGAGACGGAAAAACGGGAGCGCGCAACCGGCTGGGAAGAAGTCGCGGGCCAAAAACAACAACAACAACAACAACAACAACAATAACAACAGCACTGGTAACAACAACAACAACACCAATAACCATCAGCAGCAGTCGCAGTGTTCACCGACCGGACTGAAATTAGACTCGCACGACATGTCGCCACAACATCAACCGGAGTTGAGGTTACAACAACAGCAAAACGACAATACCGGGTCTGCATCGTTGATGGCTGCCATACCGTCGTCATCCACGTCGTCGTCTTCTTCGTCGTCCGTCGTGGCTGCAGCCGGACACGGAAACTCCGCCGCGGTCGCGATGCAGCAGCAGCAGACTGCACACCATCACCAACAACAGCACCAACAGCAACAGCACCAGCAGCAAATGCAACTCATGTTGAACCACCAGCCGTCGCATCTCTCGCAACACCTACAGCAGCAGGGTCTGACCATCGTCGGTGCCGGCGAGTATGACCTCACCCAGCTGTAACGGCACGTTTGACCGCACGCGCGCCCGTTTTCCAAGGTATAAGTTACTTTATATATATATATATATAAAAAACAAAAAAAAAATGAAAATACAACAAAAAATCACACGCGAGTGTGTGTAAACATTTATTTAATTATAATTACGATATACAAATATAATACGTATATTCTTCGTTTTATTATTTTTTTTTTCGTGGATCTCATCACGTGCAGTGGACGTAACTATGTATTATACATTAATATATTATATTATTATGTGCGTGATGGTCAGTCGGTGGTATTTTTGAAAAAAAAAAAAAAATAAAAATTTTTATCAGGTGACTTATACCTATGACTGCATCACGCTACAAGTATAGGAATATATTATATAGGTACGAGAACCGGCAATACCCGCCGCACGTATATACAATGAGAAAATATCAGTTATGTGGGGGGAGCAGAGGAGAGGAGCTGAAGAAAACTGCAATATATTTCCTTTAGGTATACACACACGCACACACACATATGTATTATGCTCATGCCTGTAATATGCGTAATAAATCTTCGGGTGAAACAATTTTCGACACATAATATATACAAAAAAAAATATCGATTAAAATGTTTATATATAAAAAAAAGTTATTTAATGTTAATCTTTTATAATTAGATCTTTTTTTTCCAATCGTTTTATTTTCGTTACGATTGAAAAGATTAATATACTAAATTATACATTATATTATTATATATGAATAATATTAAATTTATAAAATAGATAAATATATATATTGTATATCACGCGTATATTATTATATGAGTTATTATGTTAAATGAAATATGTGAAAAATAAAAATACAGCTCATTTGTAAACTTTATTTGTTGTATAATAAGGAATCGTATTATTATTTTATCATTATTATTATTATATTTTTTTGTAAACTTTTTTGTGTACATATATCACAAAAACACAAGCTCATTCATTTATTGGTCTTTACTATATAATATCCACATTACTATAATATTGTAAATTTTTTTTTTTTTTGTGACTATAAAAGGGCTATTGAAAATATAACTTCTTGTTTTATTGTCGACTTTTTAGATTTTTTTTTTTTTTTACTCAAAGAAAAATACAGTATTTTTACCTTGTATACACCTAAACATACCTATATATAATTACATAAATAATTAAGAGTTGGTATATATTTTCAATGTTCGTTGTTTAAATATGTATGTGTTTTTTTTTTTTTTTTGTTTAATTTTCCATAATGTTGAGTCTGATACATTTCAGTAGTAACTGTATTAAATTGTGTAATAATAACACATAAAATATTATATTATTTGAAAAATGAAACAAACGAATATTTGGAGAAAAACAAAATTCAAATAAAAATCGTCATTGAAACAAGACATTTTTTTCTTTATTTATTATATATAGATACACTATCACCTACCTTTCAATAAACTATTTCTCAAACGAACGACCTAAACGCATCAGAAAACGCCGTAAAACTAAAATAATAATGTAGTAGGCATAATATGTCGCATGCATTTATCAATTGTACGTATCAGGTACCACCTGTACGTAAATCATTCGCTATAACGCCAAAGTATATCGTGCGCTTACGATGTGACGTGTAAGTTCTCTGTGACGACGAGCTCGCGACAGGACACCACATCGCCACGGCTGTCGCGCACATATTATTCGACCTCTACAACGAATATATTATTATTATTATTCTTTTCTTCGCGCGCGCAATTGGCACGAATACCTCCTGCCTTTGTGATCAGTCGTTTTCATAATAACAATTTTATTATTATTATTATGCGAGTGCCCGCCAAATGTGTATACGGGCAGAGAGAAAAAAAAAAGACGTTACAAAGAATTATTATTATTATTTCTTTTTTTTTTCAACATTACCATTATTATAAATAATATAACGCGAGATAAAAGTTTACCGCGGCACACACGCGGACACGCGGGCTGCAGCATCACACACAGTATCAACAGCAGCAGCGGCAGCAACCGACCTTGGGCACGGCCCAGACGGTATTCTGGCGTGACAACAATGGTGTTCGCGCGCACGCGCACATGGGGGGGTTGGCGGAGGAAGTGATGGAAAAAAAAAACAATGGTCCGCACGGTGCGTGCCGTGGCGCGCGCTGCGTAGGTATATACGGCGCGCGCGTGCGTCCGTATCCCTTTTGTCTTTAAAGCGCTCGCGTGTGTGTGTGTCTAGGTATATATTATTGGTATTGTACACATTGTATATAATATATATATATATATATATAAATATACACACACACAAACTCTAATTAACTCTTTCTACGTGTACACAGCGCCGCCGCCGCCGCCGACTTCCCGTACGACATATATTATTATTATTATTATTATTATTATTATTGTTGTTATATTATAGTAGTAAGCATAGACAGTACATAATATTATTTTCATAAAGTATATTATATTATTTTCTTCCTGTAAGACGTGCGATGCAGAAAATCAACCACGAACGCGGACGAGTACGTATAATAATAATATATACGTAGGTACGACAGCTCCGCGGACTGGAACAGAAAATATGATTACTGTGTAAAAATATATTTTATATACACGACCAGATCGTATTTAAAATGTATTAATTCATATCTATGGTTCAGCACATTAGAATGGGACATTATTAGCGGTGATAAATGAAAAATTCCTCCCTCTCGCCCACATGGAATATGATGATAAGACACCTTTGTAAATGTGTAAACAGTAGTAAAACAAGTAAATTCAGTACAAGTTATAAATACGCCTTTTTTATTTTTCAGGTATTTTTATTTGTTATACTTGAAAAGCTTTTAATTTTCTTAAACCTTACACAACTAGTATAAATAACAAAAATTCAAGTTTTGTAAGTAAACTAATGGTGAAACAAATATTACAGATCATGAATTAAAAATTGTATGAGCTTTTAATTAGAAATGTAAAATAAAGTAAAATATAAACCAGAAAGCCAGACATACTTCACACCATGAGTATTCTTCGCTCATCGGGTTAGATACTCTTGGTAGGTATGTTGAATTTTAAAGAAAAAATAAATCATTTCATTAATAATACAATTCTGAGTGAAGTATATTAATAATATAAAGAACAATCAAATTTCAAAACACCCATCACCAAGAATATCCGGCTTTCTTATCTACATACTTTACTTTATTTATCTTTGCTTTACTTTGTTTTACTTTATTTTACTTTACTTCCATTTACATTTATTTTTTTTTATCCAATAAATGAAGAAAAGCAAAAAAGAAAAATGTTGAGAGAAAAAAAGTATAGAAAATATCTCAATTTTTTCACATTTTCAAGATTTCCTTATACCAAAATATTTTTCATATTATTGTCTATCTATGTTTAAATTTTCATAAAGTTTGAATTAAAAAAGATATTTTCCGAACTTTTTTGTCAAATTTAACGTAGTTTTTGAAAATTAAAAAAAAGCAATTGAGAATTTCGAGAAATGACCTCTCTAGAGTACCATCTAGATACAAACTCGGTTTGAATAGTTCTTTTATGTTCAACTTCCAACAACATTCCAACATAATACAATATAAAACACATCAAATTACATACACAATTTAAATTGCAGTTTCAAATGTATTTTCTCTAAACTAAAATTTCATCAAGAGATCATAGTATTGTACATTTTTTTGGCGTCATTTCTAAATTTTCTCAATTGTTCGACCACTTTATATACAGTTTTATCGAAAATTACCATATATTCATATATGTGTTTAAAACAAAATAAAATTTATAAATATTAAAATTCTTATGACAGTTTCATTGAGTATTGTAATATGTATATGCTGAGCAATGCACTTTGCAGCTGCTGCAGAACATCACGTAATTTGTACATAATATTAAATATAGGTACATATATAATAATACTATATGTATACACACACTATATTTATATATATATATATATATATATATATATTATATAGTGCTACGTCATGTTCGACTGTCAAGTATATCTGATACACGCATCTCACCAGTTCTGTGTACCTCAGCTACGGGTGTGTGGATCCGATAAAGATATATTATATTACATTAAAATATAATTAACTTCACGTTATAATAATATATAACGCATCGATAGTCCATTTATCGGATTTAGTGTATATATATATATATATATATAATATACTATGAATTTACAATTATTATTAGTCAAATAAATATGTTCAAAAACTCAATGCACATTTTTTCGCTGTTTATATAATATAATTATGCAGGTAAGTAAACGATTATAAAATATTCACTAAGTATTCTGATCACCGTGAAATTCCTATAGTTTGATTTTAGATTATTTCCAGCATTTGAGTCACATTAATTACATAATATACAAAGCTACACGATAATATTATGTTTGAAGAAAATTTTAGATGTTCCTTTGTGAAACTTATCCAAATGCAACTATATAATTTATTCAAACCCAAACATAATATTATTAAAGATGTAAGATGTAACATAAGTATAATACCAACATCATAATAATTTATGTACAATACTCAAAAGTAACTGTATAGGTGTGTGTGTGTGTGTGTGTGTGCCACTGTTTGGTATTGGTATTGAATATCATATTATTGTAAACGTATTATTTTTATTATATACACTGACATTATTATATTTAAATCGTCTTGTGTGGTTTGTGAACATTATCCATAAATACAGCAATTCAACGGTCGAGATTCAGTATCACACAAATCAGATAATACCATCTATCAAACGGGTGTTGTGAATGGAAACCGGCCATTCTAGATGGTCAATTTGACATAAAAAAAAGAAAAAGCAAAAACGTGATAGGTATTATATGTATATAGGAACCAATGTAGCTATAATATTATACTATATAATACGTACCATGAATAAATATATATATATATATATATATATTTTATAAACAACAGGTTTAGTGACTTCTGTGAAGATATCACATAATGTAAGTAATTTAATAGGCCATAACTTGTTCTTAAATATTTATTTTCTTCAATAATTTCGTAATATTATCTATTTAACTATAAAAATGTTTGTGTTCATGAGAAATACCACGTGACATATAAATTAATTAACTAATACAGTAGCATTAAACATCTATATTATACAAAATATAGTAAATACAAACTATATTTTTTAAATCAATGACTAATATGGTTTATTCATTTCAATTAGTTTAACAAGATATTAGTATCTGTCAATATCTATTAAGATTTTCGTTTTTTATGTAATTCTATTTTTGTTTTCTTGAACATTTTCAAGTAAAATTGTCTTGAATAAACTAAAGCTACGCTCAGAATAGTTTTACTGAAGAAATAATTGATCGTTTCTTCATGTGACACTATGATCATCAACACCAACCAAGAGCATTCCACCCGAGAAGTGAAGAATGCCCATGGTATTGTAGAAGTATGTCAGACTTTTTCCTCTTTTTTATACTTGGAACTACCTACAGTACTGGCCATTGTATACAATCAGTAGCACGGCCAGGAAATTTTTGTGGAGAAAGCTAAGATCCATATTACATATATAGAAGAATAAAATTTATTTCTTAGAAGAAAATACTATTTAAGATTTGTGCATCATTGTATTTTTCTGTTGTAAAGTTGAATAAGTGTATTGTGCTGGCCTTGGCTTTCAAATTTTTGTTTTTAATACTATTCACTCTGTATATGAGTGGCATAGACATCATTACGGAATAGGAGGAGGGGTCTGTATTATAAAAATTATCTCAAAAAGTAGGCTTATTTGCTCAAACTGACTCTAACATAGTCTTAATATCATAGGCGTGCGCACGGGGAGATCAGAGTGTACTTTTGCTGCTCCTGACCGGCCCGGGAGGGCTGGTCTGAACAATATTGCTGGTCAAGTTAAACCAAGGCCAGTCAATGCAGACTGAATAGTGGCGGTTGTATAGCTAATAATTGTCTTTACCTACTCTGATAATCGATAATAAAAAACCGAGATTAATTAAATAATATTTTTTTACTATACTCATAAGTCATAAAATTTTTTATAAATAATACCATTTAGCACATAGATTTTAATGCTACTGTCCATAATTTGTATGAAAAAATGGGCCGACTAAAATATTCACTGCCTCTGACCTGAAACTCAGTGCACGTCTATGTTTAATATCTAAACAAAGCTGCATCTGGATGATGAAGGGGCCAGTCTTTTCCTCAACATTTGGAAAATTGACGACAACCCGATAAAAATAATTATATTTAACAAGTAAAAAAAGAGGTTTGTCTTTTTGGTTCCCCCCCCTAATTTTATTTTCAGTATACAATGACTAATTTTCCACTTGGACCGTAACATATACATAATAACAACAATGCAGTTAAATTTTTAATATTATACTTTTGACTATTCATATTAATAAAAATAAAATCAACCAAAAAAGTAAAAATAACGACACATTACAATATGTATCTATGTTAATTTTTGATTTAATTTCTTAAACTTTTTTCTATTCAAATTATAGCATAAATTCGATCTAACTAAAAAAATTAAGGTTTGTATCCTAACTAATTACAAGTAATTGTTAGAATTCAAGGACTGCTGAGATAAATAATTAATTGCATTCAACTAACTAAAATCTTTATGGAAAAACGCAATTATTTTTCTTCTTCTTCGAAAGATGTTGCTATCTTATGGTGCAAAAACGGTGTGTGTTTTGTAAATAACAAAGAATATACCTAAACCATAATTTCAATGGAAAATCGGTAGCGGACTACCAGCCACATGCAAAATAAAATATTATTCACTTTTATAATAATATACGTCTATACACACACACACACACATATATATAAACCACAGAAAAGAGGACCTGTAAGTGGTGAATAATGGGGTAGGGAGGTGGTGATTTGGTGATTTACCGAATATATATACTGCAACGTGCGTGAATTTTTATATACATACAT
Organism: Stegophylla sp. TES_Ste_2020; assembly: GCA_025469315.1. Classification (NCBI taxonomy): domain Eukaryota; kingdom Metazoa; phylum Arthropoda; class Insecta; order Hemiptera; family Aphididae; genus Stegophylla; species Stegophylla sp. TES_Ste_2020. The sequence goes on along the minus strand of JAIPRM010000127.1, from coordinate 28,531 downwards.
ATTTGTTTATTATATATTAAATATATATATATATATATAAACGATAAACGAACAAGTGATGTAATTGTGTGGGTGCAGACAGACAGGTTGTACATAACGAGAGGGGATGTGCAGGGGTGGGAGAATAAACGGCCGTCAAGGTACGTCCTAAGGTTGTTGTAGTGCAGTGTGCGTGTATAATAAAGATTGGAAAATAAAAGAGCTGAAAAATAGAGGTTTTCCTCGACGGCGGCGGCGGTGGCGGTACAAATGCGGTGTCGGTTGTTTAAATAATCGATGAGTGCCCGGTGGCGGTGGCCGCGTTAACGGAGCAACTCTTCGCCATTTATCAACGTTTCCCGCGCCACCACCCCCCCCCACCATCGTGGAATCCACGCGCTCCCCGAGTCCGTCACACCCCCGTTCGCGCGCGCACTTCACCGCCATCACACCCCGCCACTGCCACAACGACGCCGTCACTCCCTCGCCGCCACTCGATCGCGTTTTCCCGCGAGGCTATAGTATACGATAGTTCAGTCCGTTCACCGCCTTTAATCCATATATATATATATATATACGGTAAACTCGAGGGGGGGGGGCTGCCGCGGCAAGAGAGGCGTACTTTTCCGTTTTCCCTAGGTCGTTCTTTAATATATACAAGCGCATGTTATATATATATATATATACGTGTATGTGTGTGTGTGTGTGTGTGTGTGTGTGTGTGTGTGTGTGTGTGCGTGTTTGTGTGTTCGTGTGCTTGCGCGCGCACGTGCCAATCGCCGAACGACTTAATTATCGATAGCCATTAGAGACCAGCGTATAATTTATATACCTGCGAGGACGAACTGTTTTTCTCTCCTCGTTTATTATGTATTCTTGATACGTTTGTTCATTAAGATGAGTACAAGCACTTATGTGCGCTAGGCTTTTACATTACAGGGATACTGCAGGATGAGATTGCGAAGTAGTCGTAAACTTCAGAACAGAGATGAGGTGCAACCAAAGGGGTGATCCCAGAGTCTGAACCCGGCCCCCTTGAACCAAATTTAAGATTTTTTTTTTTTTTTATTTATATCATTTAGTGATAAAATATACGTAAACTCCTCTTATGAGCAACAAAAATACTAAGTTTGTAATAGTAGCGCGTTAAAATAACAAAATATAATATACTAATTATTAACACAAATTTTAATATGATGAACATTTCGTAACGACACAGAATAGTTGACATAAATTTAGTCATTTCAGTGGAAGTGGTCTTTCTTTTTTAGTTGAAAAATCTATGTTAAAAAAGTATACCCTCCCCCCCCCTCTTGAAAATATTATGTTTTCTCTATTGTTGCAAAAAGCGTATCGCTAACAACACTTATCAAGAGTAAAAACGTTTTTCGTGTGGCCCTGGTCCAACACTCAGCTGCATAAGTAAATATAAAAAAATTATAATTTAACTACATACCTAGCACTAATACTCAAGAAAGACTCTCGGAGATCTATCGTTTCACTTCGTAGAACAGCAGATGACTAAAACTATTAATTATAACGAATTAGTTGAGGAATTAAAAAAACAGACATCATAGGTAGATATGTTAAATTTTGAAGAAAAAATAAATTATTTTTCCAAGGAAACGGTTCTGAGAAAAATTTCAGTTTATACGAGAGAATTTTACTAAAAATTATCAAGTTTTTTATAATTCAAAAAAATAATTAAAAAATATTTTTTATTCAACTTGTTTGTATATTTCCTATTAACTGAGAACAGGATAAAAAGTATTGATTGAAAAAAAGGCGTGAGAAAAAATTCCAAGAAAAAATAAGATATTCACATAACATAAAAATTTTCTTCATTTTATTGTCAATTTATAATTAAATTAACATGAAAGTAGACTTAAAAAAAAAGAAAAAAAAACAGTATAAAAATATATTTTGGCAGACTTTGGGTAATTTTCTCAAACTTGAGATAAATATTGAGAATGTCAAAAAATTTGATGTCTGCATGTCTTCTTCAACTTTCCTTTATAAAGTTCTTCATTAAATGAATAGCGAAAAAAAAAATTTTATCTACATAATAAGCCATAGAATAAAATAATAAAATATAATAATCGCACATATTTTATACACCACGTACATGACATAATTACTATAATGTTCACGCTTGCGTTTTAGGTAATACAACGTAAGTAATTTGATAATAATTGGTAATAAACCTTGTTTATGAAATAACTATAAATACTAAATTAATATAAGCTGGGATAATTTCCGGAGTCTAGTCCACTTGACTATCTCTAGTTAATAAAGTGTAATAGACCACAGGCCTCGGATCTCGTTGGGCAAACAGCTATCCGCCCTGCCAACCCCGTAATCAAGCTTATAATATTGTATATGATATAATTATAATGTGCTTAAAATATAATATTCATGAGACTCATACTAATATTAATCATATTAAATGGGTCATTTCAATAGATTTTTCTAATACCCATAAATAATACCTATATATCTATACTGTTCAAATGTACAATTCTACCACGTACATGCAGCCTCCCAATATACCTACAGGACATTGGCATATTACAGGCAAATTTCATTTTTCATAAAATATTTACTCTAGTGACTACCGAAATATTTTTAACGGTTGTCCAACGTGCATATGTGTTTCACTAAAACATCCATTTTGTTTAATAAATTATACCGAAACTTCAAAAACATATTCCTCTCGTACCATATGTTAACTACACACACACATTCACGGTGTATATTCAATTTTAACACATGTTGTATTTTCCATTCATTAAAATCGTAATAAAACATATTTTCCACGACGTCATACACATCCCCTTCATTTCTCCTACACTCCTCCACCAATGCAATTATTGAATCACCTACATAAATTTATAAATATCAGAGTTAGTCTTATTCGATGCACGCCCGGTGTGTACTTAAAAATTTTGACTTTATCTTGTTGCGAACCGTGAAGTGCCAAAAGTAATTTCTACATAGATTTCAGAATAAACTGCACGTTTTAAACAACTGACTTATAATATAATGTGCATATTATTATATTATAATATAGCTGTGCGAATTGTTCGAGACGCAACAGAGATGCAACAGCAGCAAGTTATATACCGTACCTTCAAATTATCTACGCACGTATGTATATATAGGCAATATGTTTAATGTGTGTATACGCATTATAGAGGTATATTATGCTAAATAGGTATACGATCGAACGTCATCCGGTTCCGGAGGCCTAGCGGACGCGTCGTATTGACCCGAGACGATGGTGGCAGACGCGTTTTTCGGCGCAGGACGCAAGCGGGGTAGTCAACAGCACGTCGACGATAATTGAATAATCCGATTTTCCTCGCCGCAGCTGTTGTGTAGAGCTGAATACTCGTATTATTTACACGTGCATACACGTACCGCGATATCGATTGATCGTCAACACGGGGGAAAAAATCAACTGCATGCTGTATCTATAACGGTTTCACCCGTGACAAAAAAAAAAGTGGTCTTTATAAATACTATATCATATATATATATTGTACAAAAATAGTATTTTTATAATAATGAATTCCATATCTAATAATATACAATACGTTTTACTCGGCTTGTGACAATTAAAACTGCAATATCGTGGAGAAGTAATTTATTTTTTATCACAAATCACGTTCGACGACTACAATCGCGTATAAACGCAGTATAGCGTAACATTTGTATAGTGGTCTATATGGATATACCTGCCATTATATAATATAAAATAAGAATGTGATTTGAGCTCAAATTTTTCCTACGCCTGCAGAAAAAACTATTTGAAAAATTTACTATTTAGTGTAACAACAAATTGAAATTTAATTGCAACTTAATTGCTGAATGAAACTTTAGAATAAGTTTTACTATCCGAAAAAAAAAAGGTAGTAAAAGCCAATCAATTATTTATTTCACTCAGAATTCCAAATTCAATTTTCAAGTAAAACAGTGTAATACTAATTGTGTTGCTATTACTGTTATATTACGTCTATTAATAAAAAAAAATCATATTTTTGTTTTCCATGTACCCGTAAAAATTACCTGGCTTTAAAAAATACAAAAGTACAAAAATTACGTTAAAAATACAAAATCCAAAAAAATATTGTCTGGCTTTTTTTTAAATTTTCAAAATTTTCTTGCGCTAAAATGTTTCTCATATTATTGTCTATCTATATTTAAATTTTCATAAAGTTTGGATCAAAAAATTATGGTTTCTGAGACCTTTTTAGTCAAAATTTTAGTAGTTTTCCGAAAAAAAAAATGAAAAATTGAGATATTCAAAAAATTACCTCTTTAAAGTACCAACTAGAGGCAAATTAGGTCTTAATAAGTTGCTGGTCGAGACTACTGGACAAGTATTTCTATATAAAGAAGAGAAAAATAAATAAATAAATATCATTGTCAAAACACTAGTTTCTTCACTTCATTCAGAATCAAAATAAATTTTAACAAAAAAATTTATATATGAGCTGACTTTTTTATATAATATGAGTAAGCTTGTTTACGATTTCCCGATCACCCAAAAAATAATAAAATGAATATATTACAAAATTATAACGAAAATAAATCTACCAATCGGTGAATTAATATTTAACATGCGTCATTTAATTCACTATTTAAATTTTAAACACTAATAAATATTAAGGATTAAAATTGAATTGGATAATAACTTACAAAACACAAGATATTTCCTAAATTCTTTATTTATTAAAAACATTATCAAATTATATATATAATATATATATTTTAAGCTGTTTTACACTATTATTTACAAGGAATAACAATTTCAAGTTTCTACATCTAATTAGTTCTGAAGTTATCAAAAACAATGTCATAAAAATGTTGTTTACAGCATATTACTCAAATTTCAGATGGTTCTTCTTTGTTTTTTGAAAAACTATTGAAAATTTTGAAAAGTAACCTACATCTAGAGCCAATTTTTGCTCTATTAGGTTGGTAAGTAAAACTTTTAGAATTAAACTTTAAGTTTAACGACATACGAAAGGATGTTTACACATAAAGGAATAAATATAATTATTGTTGAAACCGCTAGTTTCTTCACTCCATTCAGAATCCAAAATTGGCTTACAAGTAACTTTCAATGTTCCATCCCCGTTACTTTACACGCATATGTTTAATGTTCCTATATAATATGTATTAATATCCCGGCAATGTTATATAATACAGCTTAGTATAATGCTGCGATATGTTGTATACGCGTATGTAAATTGTTGCAGGCAGTGCTAACGGAGGGGAAAAAGTAAAATATAAAAACCAGGAATTCCATTCGTCGGGGTTGCTCGTGTGATGTTCTCGGGGTCGCTTTTCAAAAATCAACCCCGTCGAAACGCCGCGACCCCTTTTTCACGTGCAGTGGCGGAGCGTTGACAGCCGAGTGCACACACCCCTCTGCTGTCGCCGCCGCATTATACACGAACGTGTGTGTGTATTCTATATACATAAATATATATATACATCATATACATATTATATACACGTGAATGGAAGCCATCATGTCCCGCACATACCGCGCGACACCGCGGCGGTGGTTGTATACGACGAGCTGCATCATAATATGTAATGGTGGGGAGAGAGAGCGTTTTATCTGGCGCGGGGCAGCCTCCATCGCGCGTCCTGCTGCACAGTGGCACTGCAATAACCACCGCTGGCTTAGAACGATAGGGTCCTAACCATATTATTATATTACTCATTTCAAAATCTAATATTTTTACATTTACATATTAAGATTTTCAGGGCTCGCATTTTAAGCCAAAAACGAGTTTTGTACGTCCATTTTTAAATAAAACACAGATAGTACAAAGTACGCCCGACTTCAGGTTTTTTTTATAATTATAATTACAACTTAGTAACCTATTTTATAGATTTAATCAAAACTGTTCAGTGAGACTGTTTAAATAGTATGGATTATTTTATATCCGTGAACTGACTAAAATACATTTAAAAAAAAATTCTTATTACAGTTTGTATGTATGTGTGTAAACTATATACAGTTTATATGAGTTTTGTATGTAAATTAGGTGTGTTGGGATCAAAACATTTTTTAGCTTTTTTTTAAATATCTAAAACTTATATGTACAGTAAACATATTTGATTAAATTATTGTTTCCATTTTTTTTTTTCATTTATATTAGTTTAAATATTATTATAAGTTGTACTAAGCACTTTAAAGCTTTGTTAAGTACAAATAAGGGTGTTATGATGTTATCAACTATCATTCAATTAATTAAATATTAGCTCTATATTAATCTAGCAAAAACTTGTAAATAGAAAATAATACGTTTTAAACCCTAACATGTTTTTATTATTATATTAAATAAAATATCTTCTACAAAAGTTTCACAACATTACCCCGCTAATGATAGAATATAAGACACAGATGGCACTTATTTTATAAAAGAGTAATTTAATATTTACCCTATCATTTTCAAGAAAAATTGGAAAATACCCGATTCAATTTTCACTTTTAGCAAAAACTTTTTTGAAAACTACTTTTTAATAACCTTTGAAACTTAAAATTATGATATATTTTAGTATTAAATACACGTGGTATAGTTTTCAAACAACTATGGAATTTTCAGGTCAATATAGCTTTAAAGCTTAACAAATTCGTATTTCAAAACTATAATTTATTTTCAAATAATTCTATTAGTTATTGAATAATTACTTATATATAATTTTTTATATTGAAAACAAAACTCGTTTAAAATGTACAGGTATAATAACAATCATTATTATTTGGTCATATTGTTCTTGAAATCATCTTATGCTAAAAATCACATGCAAAACAATTTAAGCCTACTTAAATACTGGCATATTTATAAACTTATTATCAAACATTCTATCTCAATAAACATTGTTAACTATATGTACTTATTGCTTCAGTTTATTCTGTTTTTTAAATTAATTGAAAAAATATTACAACTTTATTAAACTATTTACATTACGTATCTGGGTGAAAAGTGAGGTATTTACAAAATATATACGCTTCATGGGTTGTCACCCCTTCGACGTCAAAAGTCGATAAATAGTTAGTAAACAATTTAAGTTTTTTTTATCTTCTACCCAATTAAATGTTTATGCTTAAATTGAATGATAAACGTCAATTAAAAAAAACTAAACATACTTCGCACCATGGAAATTCTTCACTCCTTGGGTAGGATTTCATAGTGTATTTGTTGAACTTTTAAGAAATAATAATTCACTTCTTTAATAAAAAGATTCTGAGCTGAAATTCAATTTAATGTACAGAACAATCAGTTTTATATTAAGATCGATTATACATAAGTATCAGAATAATTAATTTCAATTAAATTCTTCACAAAAATTATAATTTTAAATTTTGTTATTTTAGATTCTGAATGAAGTGAAGAAGTCAGTGTTTTTACAATGATATTTATTTCTGTTTTTTTTTTTCTGTAAACACTTTTTTGTATGGATCTACTTGTTCAAAAGTCTCGATCAGCAACTTTTTGAAACCGTATTTGTCTCTTTTGGAAAAAAACTACCCATAATTTGGCAAAAAGACTCGGAAACTATCATTTTTTGATCCAAACTTTATGAAAATTTAAACATAGATTTACAATAATATGATAAATATTTTGACGCAAGAAAATTTTGAAAATATGAAAAAAAAAGTGTTTGTACATTTTTCTAATCTTTTTTTTGTTCATTATTTTTTCCCCCTTTTCTTTATTTATTAGATAAAAAAAAAAATTAAAGTAAAGTGAAGTGAAGTGAAGTAAAGTAAAGTAAAGTATAGACAAGTATATCCGTGGTGCAAAAGATGTCTGCTTTTCTAGTCTATACTTTACTTTACTTTTTAGAATTAAATCACTTATAATTAAAAATTGACTCAACTGATTCTAATGAAAATATAAATATAAGTTAAACTTTATACGAATAATCATATATACAATGTTATAATCTAAAAACTAAAAATTTAATATGTTACAAATTAATAATGAAAATAAACATTTTTTGGATTAAATTATTATATAATATTTATTATATAATATAATATATTATTTATATAAATTAATATATAAAATACTATGAACTAATCATGTGTGTACTTATCTTTAATGTAAACATAAATACAACTATAATTTTAAAACAATCAATATTTGTTTGTACTTTCGCATTTTTTCAGTTGAAGTTCTATTGACAATAATAGCAGCATAGTAGGATACTATAATTTATGATATAATGTAGGACAACAATAAATAACCGTAACGGATTAGCTGCATATACGGTATAAAGGACTCTATAATGTAAAATAAATAAACAATCGTCATTTGTATGATCAACTTAATGGAATAGTATGCCATAATTGTATAATAATATATTTCTATAGATATTCATATCACGAATTCAATAATACGAAATTATTTTGGTCTTCGCTAATATCAAAATGTACTATAGTACTTATATGATATAAATATGTCCATAATACTTTTTTTTATATATATATAAAAAAATTAGATTTAATAAACATGGTAAATTTGAAATACTTGTTTAAAAATATAATATACCTCTAATTAAACTGAAATTTATTTGAATTATTTTATTATTCTTAAATAGTACATATACCTTTACACTATATTACAAAATATGAATTCATCATCAATATCATCAAATAAATAAAATATATTTATGAATAGGTATTATTGTTATAAAATAAAATATTAAACCAGAACTGACTAAAGTTTAAATTTTCTTTTAAGAATATCATATATTTTACGTGTAATAGCAATTTTTCATATGAATCTAAAAACATTTTAATTATTCTTTAGATAATTGGTTTTGACGTATTCGTTTTTATTTTTATTTCAAAGAATTTAATATTTCTAATTTTAATCCCATTTAATCTTATACAAGATCGTTTATTTATATTCTATATTATATACTAACTCTTTTCAATTTCATGAAAATCGATTATTTTTACATTTTAAGTTAAAATTTAAAAATAGACGACGTGATGTATATAAGTTACAAATAATTAGTAAAGGTAATTTTAGTGTACCGACGACCACCAAAATGTATGTTATATTATATCACGTTCTAAAATTAGCAATATGAATTTATTACAATATATTTCTATTTAAGTGCCGGCACATCAATGAATATTCATTCCTCTCCCGTAACTAAAATATTTCATTGTTCAGCCCTTCTACAAACCATTAAGTAGCTTTTCAAAATAATATACTCAAAAACGTATAAACCATGTAAAATATCCCCTATTTATAACAAATATAATATTATATACACATTTATATGCTTAACTTCATTTCCACGCTTGGATATTAAAAAAACAATCACAATCAAACATGCAAACGTGAATGCATAATTTAATTTTAAAAACATCGATTATACGTCTTGTATTATATACATTACCGCACATAAAATATTGATTAACGTGCGATAGTTGACAGCGAACAATGTTTTCCATTGTAAAACCATAATGAGCGTAATATAAACTAGTAATTATTTCAATCGGGTTTTAATTAATTATCGCTCGGGCTCCGGGGCTCCTCTTCAATTTAAATACGTGCACATAATATATACTATACATTGTTCTGTAGTCCTGTAGTCCTGTAGTCATATAGCTGAACATAAAATATTGTGTAAAACCTATTTTATATAACTGACGATAGACCACGAATAAAAGTGTTATTTTTCAGCTTAGTGCGTACGAGCCTAATAAATACCTACAATGCATTTACCAATATCTACAACTCTGCCTATTGTATAACACATAATATTATCTACCAATATACAATTTGTCAGCCGTCGGGCGGTACGCGTCAAAAACAAGACAAAAAACACATATTTTACCTGTAAATAACAAATTTAAAAAATAAAGTAGAGTAAAGGAAAATAAACTAAAGCAAAGATAAATAAAGTATAGAAAAAAAGCCGGATATACTTCGCACCATGAGTATTCTTCACAACTCGGATCAGATACTCTTAATAGTGGGTGTGTTGAATTTTAAAAAAACGATAAATCATTTCTTCAATAATACGGTTCTGAGCGAAATATATTAATAATATAAAGAACAATAAAAGTCGTCATTTTCAACACATCCACCATGAGTATATGACTCGAGGAGTGAAGAATACCCATGGTGTGAAATATGTCCGACTTCCTTGTGAAAACATTACTTATGTATTTATACTAATACATTTTCTTACTATTACAATATTTTTTTTCAATTTTTGTTTTGATGTATTAGCCTAAATATTCCAACAAAATAATTGGAGTGGCCAGTTAGCTGTTAAGGGTGGTCCAGTTACTCTAGACCACCCCTAAGTTCTGTGCTTGAACAACTGTATACATATATAATAGCGATTGCCAATATTACATTATTTAGTGTTATTATTAATCATCAATACTAACCTAAATAGGTACATTAGTACCATTTCAATAAGATAAGATGCAGTGTACAGTGGTTTTACGCCAGTATACCAACAATAATAATAAAACTGTTCGTGCCACACAGTATGTAAGGTACAGTTAGAATAAGCATTTTAATACGCTGTTAACTAATAGTCAAGCCAAAGAATTATGTGTAAGTATGAAAACTGAACTTTCTTTTGTATTATCTTAAACCATTTATTGAAAAAACGATTATAATTACGAAATTATTCAAAAAACCATGTTTTTTCCGTTATATGAACTTAAAACTAGCGAACAACATAATAGTCAACAACTTTTGTGAAAAAAATTTTGATCAAATTTTATTAAAAATTTAATTTGAAAATAATTGTGAGGGACTCGGGAGTTCACGATGGACACACACACAGGCTGCATTTACGACATGCTTATTTGCAGCACACTTACCGCATACGAGATACCGCCGTCTAGTAAATAGCATTTTTCACATGTGGAAAACGTCTGGCGGACGTGCGGTACACAATTACGATAACACACACACACACACACACACACACACACACTACTACACCGGTATTGTAGAAAAGAAAAAAGCCTTAGGCGGCGCGCACACAAGCCGCGTCCTCTGCGTGCCGTATGGCCGCCACAGGAGTGGTCGCCGCTGTGCATCGATGGCGTATGTATGCGCGCACACACACTAACACATAGTGGCCCCTGAGCGCATATGTATGTATATATATATACGTGTGTGTGTATGAAACACGCAATATAATATATAATATTATATATTATATTTGAGCGTACATGCGTCGTAAATGCCGCGGAGAGGCCCCCGCTCGGGCGCGCGCTCGTTGGGTGGTCCGAAGCCGCGCGCGTAGTCGTTGTTTATACGCTGCCGCAGCCGCCGCCGTGATCGTCGTAGTCCGGCCGTCGAATAATAATAATAATAATAAGTCGGACACATAAGAATAATAATAATAATAATAGTAATAAAATAACTGAGAACGTATAAACGCGCGTGCATAGTTCTATAGGCATGCGTCGTGTATAATATAATATTATTATTATATACGCGGACGCGCGCGCGTGTGCGTTTAATAATAATATTCAAAGCTCACGCGCACGCTTTTCGCCCGTTTTCATTTTATACATTTATCTCTCTCTCTCTCTCTCTCTCTGTAGACACTATATGTGTGCGTGTCCATCGTTTTTGTTCGGTATATATAATATAATATATATATATAATAATAACATAACACACGTATATATATATATACATATACGACAGTACTGTTGTATATTTTATTCCGCCTTTCATTATGCGCATATACATATATAATATATTATATTATTATTGTGACCCCTGCAACAGTTCGTTTCTCTTTTTTCTATTTCGTGTGTGCGCGCGCGCGCGCGCGTCTTTGCCGGCCCGCTTCCGACACCGCACTGCGTGTCGCGCGCGACGGTTATTATAATAATATTATATATATATATATTTATGTACCTACATACATTTTATACTATTATTATTGACGTCACTCCGCGGCGCTGTTGTGCGTAGCATAGTGCTGCGTGCGCGCGTGAATGCCGCACACCGATCCGTCCGTCCGACTGAGGCGGCGGCGGCGTTTCGGGACAGCCGGCACACAAAGCGCGCGTCGAGAAAAACGAAACGGGGAAAAAAAACAAAATATATATATGAGTAAAATATTATATTATGTGCCCGAGAGAGAATTAAAGACAGTCCGACGACGACGACGGTGTACACAATAATACAAATCGAAACAAACGAACTCGCGCGATTTGTTTGTACACTCACTCGCGCGTGTTTTTGTATAATATTATACTATAGGTATCTGGTAGATAAAATTACGCGCGGATGGGCGAGTAGTGGCAACGTACGGCGGGACACGATTTCATTTAGCCGCGGTGAAAGTGGCGAATAAGAGCGGCGCGAGAGAAATTTAACAATTATTGAAAAATGCGTACATTTGAATTTTCCCTCCCTCCCCCATGGTACTATGAAGAAACTTGCGGTTATATTTCTTTATTAAGACTTCAGTATACTGTGGTAGCCACTAGGACATGTTTTCACGTTTAGAATAACTCACGAATAATTGGGCTATACTGCATGTATTTACTGTGATGAGGTAGACTCTGGCCTAGGATGGCACTCAAATCCCGGGCACTATTATTTGTACTGTACTAAGTATTTATTTTTGTTTTTGTTTTTATATTCCGAGTGGAACAAAGATGCTAGTGATTTTATAAAAAAATATGTACGGAAACAATTTTTCTATTCGAAAAAATGCTTAGATCTAGAAGTTATGAGATAATATTATTATTTTACCCCTAAAATTAATATTATGATAAAAGTCATCATCACTTTAATATACTTCTATTTCAATTGGTTACAAGCATTTTGAAATAAAATTAAAAATAATGATTTAAAATTTTAATTAGGTAATAAATAGAAATTCGTATTTTTTAACACTATCATAATTAAATAATACATTTGGGAGTGTAAGTTCTTCATACTTTATTCATTAGGTGCAAATTAAACAGAATCCATTAATAACTAGATAGGCTACAATAGTTTTATACGATTGATTTTTTTTTTTTTTTTTTTTGCTAGCAAAAGGGGAAGGCTTAAGCATTAATCACGCATATGTATTTAACTTACATAATATAACAGAATAACATTTTCCTACTCTAGTGCCGCCAATAACGATGTGTATTTGGAGCTGGTCGTTTACTGAGAATAGTGGACCTACCAGTACGTTCCTGTAGACAGTGTATAAGTGCATGTGTCGATAGGTGAATAGAGGTTATGATCTACCTGCTCGGAAGGATGTATGACACGTGGGAAAACGGAAGTGAAAAAAATACGCGACTTCCGACGACCGATGCCGACACTTTTCGTCAGCATCACGTATCATATAATATACTGCTGTGATGTTTTTGCCGCATACCTATACACAGCTACCTGCTGGGACGCATCCGTCATGTGCTATATGTATTGTAGGGTTGTTCGTTGTAGAGATTTACGTTTTTTCTATACATGCGATCCAGACGTTACATTATTATACTATGAATCTATTATGTATTACCTATAAACATTTATTCTATTGTACTATAGGTACATTGTGTATCGATCATTTTACACTTTCCAATGTTCCTGGATCTATTTAAATACTACATTGCGTTTTATACAAAACGTATTTATACATTAAATTTTTATAACTCGTCCCAAACTGTTTCGTTTTGATAAATAATACGCCACGTAAAATATATAGACAGGTTCCCATTTTAATGTCACTCATATTAATTAAACTCTAACAAATGTATACAGTACAAAAGTTTGCGAAATTTCAATTACTTAATGGCCCACCAAAATATAGCATTTAAATGGATGGCATTGATAACTGATGTAAGCGTCGGAGTCCCTCGAGAACGTGGTATTTTTTAAAAGCTCTTAGAAAATTATTTTGATGCGTCTAAAAACCTTTAATCAGTATTTCGCACGATTAATAAAAAACAATTAGTAAATAGTTTTATAAACAATGTTATACAGTTAATGTTTAACTTTCACAATATTATCGTTCACTTCCATGTATATCGAGTTGTACAAATATGTATTGTTTTTATAGTTAGTTAGAAAAAATATATATAATTCAAAATATATATGTATTTTATTTTATTAAAATGTTAAATATTAATGAAATTATAGGAAAATAATCTAGAGGTGTCTAAAAATAATATTGAATTAATTATAAGTACTATATATAGTAAACATATTATAATACGGATGTAATGGTAAACAGTCAATAATTGAACTAAATGAACTTAATAACACATTATTATGAAAGTTAAAATTTAAATCGACTAATAAAAAATAAAATTGGTGTTTAATATAAATAACTGCGATCATTAATATCCGGTTATTAAAATTAAAGTTGACTAACGATTTTTAAGGATTTTTTAGGTTAATTAAATATACTTATAGGTATATGTGTGAAGATATGCTACATTTTCTACTCTTAGTTTTAATAATTAAAATTTTATGAAATAAACAATTAAAAAAAACGAGAATATTTTCAAAGTTCTATTCTTTGCTCAAAATTCATCAGATTTTTTTAAAATTATTATGAAATATGCGCTTGACTATTTTTAGTAATTGATGAAAATTTCATGTTATTAGCTCCATTGTTTTTTAAGTTATCAACAAATAAATAAAATTAGTTTAATGAAAATTCAGGTTATGGCATATTTTACCATTTTTTTGTTAATTTGTTGATATTTTCCTGACTAGTAGACAAAACTATAATGCTTAATGAATACAATATCACTATTATTTCCATATTAATAGGTGAAAAAATATATATTTAAAAGAAAATGGTGATACGTAAGACAGATCTGTATCTCTAACATTATTTTTACATAATATTCTAAAATTAATTACCTAAACTTAAAATTATTGGATCATATTGTATTTGGTTATTTACTAACTTACTTAAAAATAAGCATACGGGTTTTTCTTCTATCTAGTTGAAAATTAAAAATTTTAAATCATAAAATATTATTATATCCAGGATGATGAATCCTATTTATACCACATTTAAAACCTATTAATCGGATGAATATGACGTATATATGATAAAACACTTGAAATTCTACATAATATTTGAATAAAAAATAAATAAATAATTCATTCCACATACGTTTTTTATTTGATAAATAAATTACATAAGTTACTTATAGACCTATCAAAATAATTAATTAATCCAACTCAACATATTATGGATTTCATTAATTTTTTTTATTAAACGCACGATCAGTGTCTATATATTGAGCAAGAGTAATAGGGTCGATTTCACCCTAAGGATCGTGTCAAAAAAAAAATATGTATAGAAAGGATCGTTTGAGTCGGCTTACCGCCTGTGGTGATATATTAAAATTAGAAATAAATATTAACCATAAATACGATTCAGAGATGGTATAATATAACAAATCGTATTTTAACTATGCCTTTTCCATTCGGCACTGCGTATTCTTCAGTATCTTTCATTGTTTAAATCGATATTCCATTTTTCATTTTGAGTGCAGGGAAAATAATAACAGCCCCCAATACGCAACAAAATGGTGAAATAACAATATGAAGTCTTTTGTGTTCGGCGGCGGTGCAGGTGCTCGGCTGTTCCACTCTCAACATCCTCAGACGGTTTTTTTTCCAATCAGTACCTTTAATATAAAATAAAAAAATCAATTTCTAGCTGTAGCAAAATTCAATTTATTTATCTCCGCCATTAAAGCTTAGGCATATGTGTCTGTCCATTGTATATATATTTATAATCTATAGTTATATAAGTACATATGAGGTGAGTAATACTCACAGAAAATAATGCATAAAAATATAAAAATATAATAAATATATACAATGGACGGACTTATTGCCAAAGCTTTAATGGCGGAGATGAATAAATTGAATTTCTAGCTGTTGTAAAATTTATTTATCTCCACGATTAAAGCTTAGGCGTATGAGCCTGTTCATTGTATATATTTATTATATTTTTATATTTTTATGCATTTTTTTTTCCGAATATTACTCATCTCAAATGTACTTACGCATATTATTATAAATACTTCCAGAATTAAATTTCAGTAATTACATAAAATAAAAAGTAAATAATAAAGTTTTGTCGAGTTCTAGTTTAGATTAATTTTTAGGAAGATTTTTAATCTCGGGAATGCCAAAGCGTTTGGAAAGATGTATTTATAATTTTTTTCCTATTATTTTCGTGTAGGCAAGAGAACATCTTATACGTAAAGAAATTATGGCATTGTGGACATATAATATCTCTAATCTAGAATCATGTGGATTTAAATGGTATTACAGATTACGCCACACAAAAAGCCAAAAAAATAATTTTTTTTTATTTGTATCTATTTATATTTAATTTTAGATTACAAATAGAGCGAGAGCTAGTGGTTTTACATATGTGTGTTTAGTTTTATAATTTTTTTTTCCTGAAAAACATTTTCATATGGTAAAACTTATCCATAAATTTCATCCTGCAACTTTGTAGATAAAAAATTAATTCTAGATTGTACTTTAAAGACATAATTACATATTCGAAATTCTCTACAGTTTTTTTAAAAATGAGGAGAAGCTACCTTAAAATTGAGTAAAAATCATAAAATTTTCCCTAAATTAGACTTTCTTGTAATTTAGTCGTAACTCCAAAACTTAATAAGCACTAGAAACTTGAAATTTTCAGCCATTACAAACAATAGAGAACTTTTTCATAGCCTATTTGGATATGAGCTCGATAGCCCATTTACGTTATTATGAAATTGAGCGTCGCTTCGCTCACTTCGCAAAACTCTCCTAGCTTGCTTCGCAAAATCGTGTTGTGCCCCTCGCGCTTCACGCTTGATTCAAATCGATATCAATTCATGGTTTACTGTGCAACAATGGGACGTCGCATTAGAACATAATGAGAAATCAGGAGAAAAAATACCCAAAAAGTTATATGGATTTATGTGACCGCAATTATTATGTCATCTAAAAATTGAGTGACCACAATTAGGATGTATTTTTCAATTTTGACCGCAACTAGTATACTCCCCAGCTGGCATATCTATTGCGACTCATAAAACTCTAAAACGTATACCCGATTTATTTTGCGAATGAATCGTAGGAAGAATGTGTTTCTTTTTAAGCAACTCATGACGTCACATGAAATCAAAATATGTTTAAGGCAATTTAACCTATTAAAAAAGCAAAAAGATTTTAAAGAAGCATTTCCATACACTTAAATTAAATATACGAAATAAAAGTATCTTTATGTACGACGCTGCAGTGACAAATTCCTTTTGTATTGGATTGGATTATAGAACGTCCATTATTACTGTAGATACTCAAAGAATAAAAATGATCTACTTACCCGGACAACCGAAGGACGTTTGAACTAGTTATAGTTTTAGCTTTTAGCCATCCTTAAAACAAAAGCTGACTTAATAAAATCCGTTAACTATGACAGCTAGTATTATGCACGAATAAAATTTGTCAACCAATCGCAAACATCGTAAAAAAAATGTAAATATTCAATAAATAGTATTATTCTTTTTTATGGTCTTTATCATTGATAAAATACTTTTTTTTTGTAAATTTATGGGGCGTCGAATCTTAAAATAAGCCACAGGTTCCAAGCCATGATTACAATGCACAATAAAATTTAAATAAACCACAATAATACAGATGACAATAAAGTATATCTAATGTGCTGTGTGTGTGTGTTTGTGAGGAAGTGTGAGAAGACCGGAAGCAAAAAGAGAAATAGGCTTTATTGTCCATAAAACGACTTTTTCTTTCGCGTGCTCGGTTTAATCAATAATTTATTTTCACAATAGAAAATAAAGGATTTCTAGCTGCTTTTTGTCCTCTCAATTCAATTTTATCTCATTCGCCAACAATTTTCACATGCAACATGTATGATTATAACTTTTGCACATTGTAAACTCATGAGAAATTATAAAATTTAACGTAGTATTAACAGGTACTGCAAGTAATTTATGGTGGTATAAAGGGATAAAGATGAAATTATATTTGCGCGTTGCACCCGCCGAGCTTATTTTCGGCGTTCCTGATTTGTTCGAGTAAAAATGAGTGATTGTATATTGTAGTCATACGATTAACTGTTATAGTGTAAATTTACGAGCATATATAATATAATAATATTATTATAATGCTATTTATGCATTTTACTGTCGTACTCCACTCGTTTACCACGTGACATATTTGTATACGTGTTGATATGTATTATTACAAGTATTTACACACACACACACACACACACCACATAATACGCTTGTGTGCACCGCCGAATTCTACAAAAACATGCCAAAGTCGTACATTATTGTGTACTTCACATAATAATAATAATGATAATAATACGATAAAAGGATTGAGGGTTTCGGCTAACTGCGTTGTAATAATATCATACGCGCCGCGACGACGACGTATTGTGCGCAAGAGAACATGGTGACATCTCGATTGCGTTTAACGTACAACACAGACACCGCAGAAATAAATCAGAATTTTGACAGGTCGCACGACAAGACTCTGCTGAAGAGCGACCAATTAAACAACGAGGACACGGGTGTAAATATTACATATACGATCGTGCGCGTGCGCGTATAATACATTCGCATCTTGTGAGCGTTCAACCTCTTCATTATTATTATTATTATTATTATTATTATTTTTTTTTTTTTTTTTTCCCGTATTGTGGCCGGTCAAAAACGTCCAAGACCGGCAATCCCGCCGGGAATACTTCCGGGGACGCGTACAAAAAACGTGCCGACTTTCAACAGATCGATACCGTTTCGGACAGAGGACAAGACTTTGACGCCGCCGCCACCGCCAATACAATGACAAATGACTCTTTCACGTACATCGTATTGTGTATGATGACCGACGACGACGACGAGGACTTCTTATCCTTTTGCAGCTCAGTCCTTTTGTGCGCCGCCGCAAACGTCGTCACGGTATACAACATTAAAATGCGATTTTTTTTTCTTTTCTGTCCGACCCCTTTTCATGTATTTTATATCGTACGCATACTATACGACGGTGGTAGTGAATGGCCGGCTGTGGCACAAAAACCGAGATCCAATACCTGTCTTGCATAACGAAAAGTGTTTCGCAACGATTTTCGAATACAATATACGTGGGTGTTCGTATATAACTTTTGTACCGTTCTGGAAAAATGGCTTACATATTTTATACCTCACCTACGAATAACCACCTATTAGATAATTTAAATGATTAAACTTCAACTCTTGTTGTGTTCACAAAACGGTAGAAACAAAAACTATATTTTAGAAATTCTTACACTGGAAATGGATTTTTATACTCTTAAATACCTATACTCTTTACGAAATCACATATTTTTTGAATTCATGGGCGCCGAGTATTTCAGTGCTCAAGCGACCCTTCAAAAATTGCTTGGGGTACATAGACATTGAATAATAAACAATTATATCATGTATTTAAACATTTTTTTTTTTTTTTTTTTTTTATTACATACTGAAAATAATTAATAACATTGAAAAACAACAAACATTTAAAACACATATTATGTCGAAATGTTAAATTAAAGCTAACATTTTGATTATTTACTTACCTTAGTATTGGGTTATCAAATTCAATAAAATAATCTATAAAAAAGTAGGTACTTAATATTATAATGTAACGAATAATAACAAAAACTATTTTCAAAGAAGGTATAGAAATTTTGAAAAATGTTAGAAATTTGTGATTTTTATCAAAAAATATTGTTTATTTTTAATTATACGACCTGATATAATATAAGTTTACTCAGTGGTGCAATTCTAGAAGGCTGGGTGGAGCACCGATGACATTTCACCACAGTACCAAAATTATCACTTCGTCCCCTTAAAAATTGCATAGACAAATTTGTATAACCTAACCTAACCTATTGGGAAACACTGATATAACGTGTATCATTATAGACTATGAATACTATGATATCAATAAATCAGTTATCCCAAAATAACAAACCAAAATTGATTGTGAAAATCATATTTTTAAATTATTTAGTTGCAGAAAATAACGTCATGGGTATAAAGAGTTGAAACGACTGTTAATTTCATCAGGCCAGAAAAAATTAATATGCAAATATATTATGATTAACCAAACTCTTGGGATTGTGATAGTTAAACTTTAAAATATCAGACATTTTCCTGAATATTTCACCCACATGATATAGTTTTCGGTCATTTATATTATAGGATACGGCTAAACATTAGAATTTTTCTTGTCTCAACAGTAGTGTCCGTCCAAGTGGATACAGAAACCTAAGAGACATTTTTTAATGTTCGAAATACGCGTCTGAACACATTTTGCTCTACACTGAGACCCAGTGCAGTGAACCGATAATATGTTCTCGTCAACGTGATATACGCAATAAGTACGCATTATAATTATTTTTCGTAATAAGTGCTATGTTATACATTATAATATTGTGTTTGACGGGTCGATTTACGTTATACTATCTCGTGTGCATATATTATATTATTATTATTATGCATTGCAGTGGATCAACGCCAGACTATCAAAATATTATTTTTGTACTCGCACGAAATAATAATAATGTAGACTACTGCATTATTATTATTATTATTATTATTATTGTGTATATAATTATAGTGGAATAAAACGTGGTGTCCGGCAGCTGCAGGTGTTCGGTTAATTATTTATTATAATGCAATCGATCGGACTGCCACCGCCGCGCCGGTGCCGCAGCGCGCAGCGGTAGAAAAAGCGCGAGGCATTTGACAGGCGGTGTTTGGCACCGACCGACAGACGACCGACGACGGCGCGCACATACGCTCCCGCGTTCGTTAAATCTCTCGCTGACGACTGGACTTGTTACTTTTTCTTCCCCCACCCATCCTCCTCCCCTACACTCCCACGGAGCTAACGACCGTAATTATTATTATTATTATCATACAAACGTTATTATAAGACGCGGTGCGCGTCTCAGATTGGCAGCCGATCGGGGTTCAAAGTAATAATATTTATTTTAACATATTTTAATAATTATAATTTATAATGCTGAACTCCAATACCCGCGCACACTCCCCCCTTCTACCCTGTAAGTTACGTCGTCGGAGAATATGACGGTTCTGTCGATCTGCGTCGTTCCACCGCGGGTACCAAACGTGCGGATGATTCACAGACGGTTTTATGATTCAAGCATAGGTTAATGACAATGCCTATGGATTAACCTCATATAAGCACGTACTTATTTATAGGACACCGACTAAAAGAGAGGAGCTTCACACAAATTTTGAACATTTTGGAAAACATTTTTGGGGGGGGGGGCTAATATGTTTTTCTGATTAATTTAGCCACCCAAAAAAGCATTAACCTTATGTAATTCTCAAAAATTCTGGGGGGACTATGAGTACTTTTGAGGAGGCTTAGCCCCCTCAAGCCCCCACTAATTGAGCTTATGATTTGGAAATCGATGAAAATCAAGTAGGTATTTAATTAGGGGAAAAAAAGTATAAAATAATTCATTATTTTACAATTCAAGAAATACACAATTTTCAAAAAAAATGTCGATATATATTCGCAGCAATGGATAAAAATAAATTTGAAAACCTACTAATTTTTGACAGTCAAAGAGGATCAAATGTCAAACCGAACGACGATAGAACAATAACGGCTTGATACCACCTTCACTCTTCTGTGTTTTGAAATAAAATATTATATTCTACGTAGAATACATTCAAAGAAGAAAATTAAAGATAACATTAGACATTGGAGTTGTGAAAAACCGAAAAAATTTTAAATCTTAATGAAATAACTTTTTTTATCCTAATTAGATAAGTCAGAGTGTAGTACAAAAGGCCGAATGTCGGTATCTCTGAAAGTTCACACAGAAATAAACATTGATTAGGTATATAATAATGAGCTCGCGTAGTGATTCTTTTCCAACCAAATCAATTAAAACTTATACAGTTTGCGATCAGAACGCCATAATTTAGTAAGATTACAATTTTATAAACAAAATTGAATAGGTTACAAAACGTAGACTTTATTAAATCTAACGAATGTGATTGTTTTAGTTTATCACAACGATATAGTTTCAAACTATTCAATAGCAATTTGTAACACAGTTTATAAAGTAAAACGTCTATGTAAAATAGTATTAAAATTAAATAAGCTTTGCAGAAATGAACGCTTTGTGTACTTAGATTTTCTATCATTACAGTTACTGCAATAATAAAGGAACCAATATCTAATTAGTGTTAAAAGCTGAAACTCGATGCTTTTTATGATACCATACCATTGTAGACATTCATTAATTTGTGTTTTTTTTTACTATGGGTATTAGATCCCCAGCAAAACTTTGCTAAGTATAAAATACATATCTTAGAAAAATATGAACTACCCGTCAAAATACAATAAAAATTAATACAGATAAATTCGTCCCTGCGGTAGACGATGTCTTACGATACATAAACAGTAAATATAAATTTTAATTTTTAGTAGTTAAAAAAATGAGCAAACATCCAAAAATATGTTTTGTCAACACTTATTTTTTTTTTTAACGTTTGTTTTGATATACGAGTAGGTTGTCGTTGACAATCGCAATTGTCACATCTTATTTATGTAATATAATATATTGTATTGACCGCATTGAAAAGAAACGTAAAATTGATACAAGGTCAATCTAAGGGTCTTATAATTTTTTTTTTTTATCATTGGATTGTGTTTATCCTACCCTACAGGAAGTCTCATTTTTTTCTCACTTGGCAATTTTTGTTCTCTTTTAAAATTATTGCGGTCACATGAAATGTCAAAACACAATAGCAACAAAAAAATGTACCAAGACCAAAACTATTATTCAACAGTGACCCATGCAATGGTAGTTTAGTAATCAAATCATCCGGTAGGTATAGGTACTCCACAGTGCCACTGTGATATAAATTGTTACTCTTCATAACTAGTGTTTGATAGATAGCATTTTTTTCACTCTATGGTTTTGGATTCATTGTTATTTTTAACAATGAAATACACTCTTAGCTGTTGACACAACACGTTGCGATTTATACGTTATTGATTGTTTTGCTTTTGATATTCGATCACACGAACAACATAATAATATAAAAAAAAATAGTTTTTTTTATATACAAATATATCAAATACAGCATATTTATTTGCTATATACTACATAATACTATTACACACTGTCCGACTAGTATATGTTCATGAAAAATTAATTGAAAAAAGTAACGTATAATATTAATTAAAATAATGTAAAGTAAATTACAGTAAAGTAAAGTAAAGGAATGTAAATTAAAATAAAACAAAGCAAAAATAAGTGAAGTAAAGACGAGAAAGTTGGACTAATTCGCACCACGAGTATTCCTCGCTCCTCGGGTCAGATACTCTTGGTTGGTGTATAAAATTTAAGGAAACGATAAATCATTTCTTCAATTATACGATTTTAAGTGAATGACATTCATAATATTTTAAAGAACAATAAAAGTCATCATTTTCAACACAACTACTACTTTACTTCCCTTTACTTTTTTTTTCATCCAATAAATAAAGAAAAAGAAAAAATTTTAACTAGAAAAAAATTTATAAAATTTTTGTCCAGATTTTCAAAAAATTTCTCATAGTATAGTTTATTTATGTAAAAATTTTCATAAAATTTGGATTGAAAAAAGATAGTTTCTGAGTCTTATTTTTTGTCAAATTTTGTCCGGTTTCAAAAAGTTGCTCGTCGAAACTTTTGGACGAGTATTTCCATACGAAATAGTGTTTATACATTTTCAAGAGTTTTTTCTTGGACACGATCCCATTAATTAAACAATATAGGTATTTATTAAATTAAATTATATTAAATAGTTAAAAATTAAATAAAAAATGTGTGCTTCAAAACCCCAGTGTTATAATTTATCGCCAAATTAAAAATGTAATAAATAATTAACACTTAACTTTTAATAGTACACTATGATGGTATTAAAATTAAATAAATTTAATATTCAAAATATTTGTATTCACAATAATATTATATTTAAAATATACTTGCTGCTATACACGCATAATATAAGCGTCATCGCGTTGCAGCTTTGTGATCCTATGAACGCACATATGCGTCCAATCAATTATAAAATCGGCAAAAATTGTTTTCAATCATGTGATAACGTAAGCAGATAATACATTACGTCCCGAGTTCAAAGATTTGATAAAAAATAAGATCCGATAAATATCAGAGATGTTATAAGCAATATGGTTATTTCTCTTACTCAGGATTAGGTACATATATAATTATATATATATATATATACATAACACGTGGGTATTACCAGTATACACTTATACGACGTACCTAATATATTTTAAGCATTAAGGATATAATTACTTAACTTTCTGAAATTTCATTGAATTTCATCACTTTCAAACTATTTTGCACACTTAATGGTAGTCCCGATTGTTTTATATAATAATCATTTATCTTGTCATTAAATTTATCAAAAATATTTTAAATAAATATAATTATAACTATATAAAAATATTTAAAAGTGCTTACTTTTTTAGTTCTTTAATTTTTACTTAATTCTATCAATTATTCAATTAATTTCAATGTTAATATTTTAATCAAAATGATGAATATATGATGATAATTTATTTTTAATTGGTTATAAGTAAAAATTTACTTCATTCAATATTCATACAATGGTTTAACGTTAATTGTTTTTATTAGATTATTTCCATTTTACTTTTACCTAAGTCATTAAATATAGAAAATAATGATGAAATAGTAAATTAAAACAGGCACTTATAAAGAAAAAATTCGAATATATTCTCCAATGTATAAAAATTCTTAGAATATGCAAAAAATTGTAGAAAGACTGTAAATAGATTTCTGAGCAAAAACAACCTTTTTAATTTTGTTCTAGAGATTTCAATATATAGTCTCAAATACGCCATTATTATAGAAATATTTTATATTTTATAAGCTAATTAAATATATTTGTTGTCATTTCAAAAAATAAAATTAACACCCTAATCAGGTATAAAGGATGGTCGATGAATCAAAAAAGTACTTCATAATAATAATTGATAAATCGAGTTTACCAATTAATTAATGCTAATTGTTATTTTTAGTATTGTTTAATTTTCTTTATCTTATAAATTATTATTTAGTTTGGAGGTATGACATACTGGTTGAGCCTTGGATCCAGTGCATATATATTTGTTTTAAGTAGCAAACTCTGTAATAAATAATAATAATAGGTAGATATTAATAAGAAATTAAAAAAAAAAATTTACAAAGAGAAGGGTCTACCGAGATTTGCACGGTACCTCGGTGGACCTATCCACCTCTGATTATAAACTTACTTATTGTTATTTAATTTTATAATATAATACAATTTTTTATCTGATATTAAACACTTAACGTTAACTTGTAAAAAAAGTTGCATTACATTATAAAAAGATAAATTACTGTATAAAGTTGTAATTAGATTCTTTTTTCACATTTATCACTTGGCCTGTCTTAATAAAATCGTTAAGTTTCGCCTATGTATATCAGTTTTAAATACAGACAAAACATTAACACTTTCATCGAATATTTTTATTTTTATACTAACTGATGCTTCATGCCTAGGTCATGGACTTGATTGGATCCCATTCACCCATACCGCATGTACAAAAATATAGTGTCAGAAATCGTTATCATTATCATTTATCACCATGCCCATATTATTATATAATATTCAGTCTTCTCCGACGACCACTACAACTTCACTATGTTTGTGTACCGACGATGCGTACCTGCGTACAAATATATCGGTAACACATAATAATATGATTTCCATTGTTATTTTATCAATCTCTGTAAGATAATATGATTATTGTCATTCTCGGCCAAATACCAAAACCAAATAGTTGATTCGTCCATTTGTTGTGTATAGAATTATAATTTTGTGTAGATACCCGAAGAATATCGTACAAATCTAAATAAAAATGTTGGTTTCTTATCTCATTTAGTTTGCTGTGTGACAAAGACACAGTCTTTGAATCGCGTTCGTTATTCGACAAAGAAAAGTCATTCGGTGAAATCAAAAAGACCAAAGAAACACATGGTTTTGTTATGAAAATAATTTAACTATACATATACGGGTCCATTACCCCGTAAAGCTGTTCTTTTCTTTAGCGACCCCACACGGTATCATGTTTTCTTGACCGGCTACTGTTTCGGGCCTAATGAACATTGGAGAGCAGTTTTCGCTCATTAATCAAAATAAATAAGTATACGTAATATTTATTTATTTTTTTTCAAAACCTTTTCCCATTGACTGAACACCACCAGTTTCTTTGACAGTGTTAAACGTCTTTATGCGCATTGTCAGATTAATTGTTCGGACACGGTCCGAGTAACCAGCGCATATAGAACGAACGAGCTCCCACGTTGCTTGGTGGCATGATCAGTGCTCGCAGCACTCCTTGGAAACCAGTTATAATATGACTAGAAATTCAAATCGTTAAAAGGTGAAAGAAAATATGGAAGGACTATTTATTTTATGGGTGACTAATAAGTAGAGACCAGACAAATATCCTATTAAAATGACCAAAATCAGATGCAAGTATTCTCTTGAAAATTGAAAATATTCTTCTAATATTCATTAAAAATCTTATTAAAATATGCGAAAAAAATGCTTTTTATAATATGCTTCATTTTACATTTTCTTAAATTCAAAATATTATGCTTTTTGTACAAAAAGTGTGTACTTCGTACCTTGAGGGGTTTTTCGCATTTCGGGTAGGATACCTTTAATGTTCTATTAAATTTCAAAGAAACGATTTCTTCAATAAAACGATTCTGAGTGGAGCTTCACTAATACGCAATTATAATTATCAGTTTTAAAGCACTGAACTTAAATGTTGAATTAAAAATTATTTTAGTTGAAATAAAAATAAAAAATTCCCAAATTTTTTTTTCACATTTTCAAAATTTTCTTTCATCAAAATGTTTCTCGTAATATTGTCTCTCTGTGTTTAAATTTTCTAAAAGTTTTAATCAAAAAATGATGGTTTCCGAGTCCTTTTTGTCAAATTTTGGGTTTTTTTTCAATAAAAGAATTGAGAAATTCAAAAAATAATCTTTTTAAAGTTCCAACTAGAGACAATTTTTCTAATGTTTAATGGCCACTCAATATGATAAAACTTAATAATTTACTGCGTGTAATATTCTTAATAAATATTAAGAGTAAATATATGTATTTATATAAGTGTCTGATTTAATTCAAAGTATAATTGTATACATTACTTTGATTTATTTATTTTTTTTTTGCCATATTAAATAGGTCGAAGTCATATGTCACCCACATAACTGCACCAGAGTGTGTCTTGCATTCAACGAGTCAGTGACGTAAAAAGAGAAAAAAATTAATAAACAAGAAAAGAAATAGAAGTAAGGAGCAAGAAAGGAGCAGAATAAAAGAGAAAAAAAATGAGGAAGAAAGAGAGAAAGTGAGTGAAAGGGGATAAAAAGAGTGAAAAGTATATATGTGTAAGAGTGCTAGCGCGTGCGTGTATATAAGAGCCTAAGCGAGAAAGAATGAAAGACTGAGAGGGAATATTACTATTCAGGGGGGTTTCAGGGATACTTTTGCCTGGGGTGAAATATTTTGATTAATGATCCGCCGGCAAGGAACTGCCGCGTCTTAAGTCAGTCGACGGAGACAGCCAGTACCAGGGACAGGGCACATAACGAATATCGAAAACCCCAGGAGGTCGGTTAATATCCCCTTTTTTCATTTTTTCACCACTCCTTCTAAGTTGTTTTTGTTGTAGACTGAGGATAATTTTATTATTTTTTTGTAAATATAATTTTAATTTGGTAGGTATGCGAAAAAATTATTTTTATTAGTATAATCATTAATATAATATACTTTTACAGTATTTTGTATGTAGAATAAAATTAATAATTTGAATACTGGAATTTCAGATAAAAATTTATTAGAAAACCATTTTCATTATATATAATTTATAAAATTGTAAAATAATTAAAGAAAAATCATTAAAACAATATTCAATTGAAAAAAATAATTGACAAAACGCTAAAATAAATATGGCATGAAATGAAATATTATATATATTCCTATAAACATAAAATTAAGATAAATAACTATATACAAAACGGAGTTAGCTAATCAAACTTCAATATTCACATCACATTAAAATGTATGACAAATTGTTCTATTCTAAGTTTTTATGTCGAATTGATTTTAAAACTCCAGGATTTGTTTCAAAAAATAAAGCCATTGTTCTTGTTCCACTTAGTTAGAGAAATTATGTTAACGAGAGTTCAATATGCTTCTTGCCTAAGTATTATAACTAGCTGGTTAATTTTTATTTTAATCTGTTTCTAAATTAAAAAGCCGGACATACTTCGCACGATGGGTGTACTTCGCACGACGGGTGGTATTCTCTTGACGGGCGTATTAAATTTTAAAGAAACGATAAATCATTTCTTCAGTAAAACGATTCTGAACAAA
>JAIPRM010000126.1:0-73585 GCA_025469315.1 Stegophylla sp. TES_Ste_2020 | reverse complement strand
ATCTAACCTACTATTTTATATTTATATTATTAACTTCCTTCTTTATATTATTAACTTCCCTCGTTCAGAATCGTTTTATTGAAGAAATGATTTATCGTTTCTTTAAAATTTAATACGCCCATCAAGAGAATACCACCCGTCGTGCGAAGTATGTCCGGATTTTTTTTTTTAACTTACTCTAGGTATTTACTTTTTATTAATTATTTAAATTGAATTATATAAACCTGTTAATTTTAAAAAGTTTATCATTTTTATATTGTCCTCTTTTTTTCGTCTCAGTGCCGTATCAAAACTTTCTTCCATACTAACCCTGTCCTGATCCTGCTCGCATTTCTGATGTTCAGTTAAAATGCGTTTCAAGGTTATATTAGTCTAATACCACGAACTTCACAAATGGTAGTATTTTCCCTTGCCATTATACATCCCATGTGTTATTCTCGTATGCCCTATTCGCAAACTGTTTAACACTGATTCTTCTTTTCTATTTACATAGGTGTGAACCCACGGGTGCAGCGTTCTTATTTTAATGCCATTTTTAGCCTGTTGATCAGCTGTTTCGTGAGCTCAGAAATTCTCTATCTATGTACCAAGTTTCGTAAAGATCGGTCGTACCAATTATTTTTTATTTGCGTTGAAGCGTGTAATTTTAAGTAAAACTAATGAATTCTGTCAAAATACCAACTTCAAACAGTTAAAAAACAAATAATTTACTTAAGATTTTTGAGATTTTTTCGGTACCGTTGGTAATACATAATATGATTATGTTCGTACTAAATTTTCAGGTCTTAATATTCAGACATTTAAAATTTTATGAATTCAAAACTTCCAAAAAACCAGAAATTACCAATATTTTCAAAGTTTTGTACTTACATAAAAAAATTTACGATTTCTCGCATGGCAGGTCTGTACAGAGTGAACTATGACATCAACAACTGGAACGCGCTGATCAAACAACTCTACGACGATCACACCGATGTGCACGTACTCAACCGCGCCCAGCTGATCGACGACGCTTTCGCGTTGGCTCAGGCCGGCGCTCTGAACTACACGGTACTACTAAATCTGTCCAAGTACCTGAGAAAAGAAAACGAAACGTTGCCGTGGTACTCGGCCATAAATGGGTTCTCGTACTTGATCGAAAATATGCCCCGCAACGTCGGATACGACGATTTCAAGGTAATCGAATCGAAAACGATATGTAGATATTTTGAAGGGCGTTTACCAGTTGCCCTCAGTGGCTGTTTTCGGTGTATGAAAAATGTACCAGTTGTCCTCAATTGAATGCACTAATTGCCATCAACGTACAAAGTAGTGCCATTGATACAAATAAAACAATTTTATCAAAATGTATTGTTTTAGCTGCTTCTATAACGCCCGGATACTTTTTCAAGGCGGTTTTTCAAAACAAATTTATGGTTGTTTTCACTTTTCTGGAGCACCTGAGTTGAAAGTAGCTTGGTCTAATTTCTTACCGATTTTACCTATTTTTGGCGTTCCATAATCGGCATACATAAGATGTAAATTATTTATCATACCTTTTGAAAAATATCAATGTTTACCGCTTATTATTATCATTGATAATATTTTATTAATTGCTTTACTCTATGTATTTTTTGATTAGAGTCATTTATCTCCTAGATTTTACGATATTTGTAGTATTGTGTTCGTGCATATAATATATTGAGGACAACTGGTGAATTTTGTTCTAGGTAGTTTGGGCAAATTGTTTTGAAAAGATAATTTTCAGGGCAACTGATATATTATGCCAAATTTCGAGTTGTGATTTCATTCGAATGGTAGTTACGCGATGATGGGTAATTGCTATTTTATCCGCCCGAAAATCTCAATTTATTTTGACGTGAACTTAGGTCCTGTATAATAGAGTTGAGTGATAGGGTTTATTTCATATAAAAACGTTAAAAACGATTACAACGTTCGTAATAACATTGTCGGTTTCATGTGTAGTGAAAAGTTGGTGCAGACTTGGTAATTAAATCGACGTAAAAATTACAACGTCTTCATAATCTACATTTAAATTTCAAGTTATATTTTATAAAGCCGGTTGAAAATGAAACCGATTATTCTATCAATCGAAAATTAAGTGCGAGCATTGTAAATCCACCGTAAATGAAATAGTTTTAAGCAATTAAATTTTTAACATTTTAACAAAAAGCCACAACGGATACATAATACCACTTGTTAAAAAAAAAAAAAAAAAATTGAACCAATATTAATAGATAAAATGAACTTTTGCTTTCAAAATATACTCGTCTACAAACAATTTTTCACATTTCAATTCAGTACTATTTATAATGTTTTATATAAGACATTTAAGTACGATTTGACAAATTCAAAAACTATTGTTCTATTTATAATTTTTAACTTTTTTTTAAAAAAATATTACAACAGCAATAATGATATATATATATATCAATTTTAAACTTAAGTACAGTATCTAAAACTGTAGTATAAAATTTGGGTCTTAAAATAAATATTCAGTGGAAATCGGTTACAACGAGCTTAAAGGACTAGCGAATTTTCCTCGTTGTATCCGGAAGCTCGTTATGTATTGTTAGAGTGAACGTTCGTTTTAACCGGTTAAATGATTTGTGAAACGTGTAACATTGACACAACTGACCCTACTCGTGATTATTATTATAAACTTGAAAACACCAGAACGCTAGAAATTGGATTTATATGTAACACCAAAATAAAAAACGTTATACGTTAGCAATACAAATTAATAATGTTAAAGATAAAATGTATATATCAGCTAATTATAATAATGAGCGATTAGACTTAAATATGTACGAAATAGGAAAAAGATAACGTTATGTTCGTAGCACGATTTTTAAAATATATTAAACAGTACTCCGTAGTAACCAAACATTTTATTCTATAATTCGATCTATTTTAGTCGCTGTAGCCGATATCTCGATATAATCATACTCGTTGTAAACGTATATATTTTAACATATAGATATTAATAAAATACAAATTATTGCATTTGTCAAATCGTACTGAACACCCTGTGTTTTATAAGTAGTAATTATTGATTTTTTTTGGTACATTAGGCATTTATCGAAATATAATAAATTTGATTGAATTTAATTTGTGATTGTGATAAAATTAATTTTTAGCCTCGCCAGTTATATTCACGAACAGTTTCAAGTCTATTCAAAACGAGAGGGGAAAATGCATTGTGTACAGTTCCGCCCAAACGCATTATAAATTTCAAAAAAATCGCCCAAAACGCAAACCGATTGATTCGAACACTGCTGATTAATATTATCAAAGATGTGATCTGCATTAGCTGTATTTATACGATAAATTTCTGAATAAATGACTCTAGAAACACACGTACCTATCAATTCGAAGAAATTACATTATTTCCCCTTCGATTGGTCGTCGCACGTCTGTAGATTGATTGTACCAGGCGCGCGTTCGTCCTCGTTTTATATTCGGTACGATTTCCGAAAAACAATATTACATATAAAAGTTAAAAATAACAGCAATTTCCGACTGAAATGTTTCCCTGTCTTCCTCACAGAAATACGTCAGCAAACTGGTGGGTGGCATGTTCAATAAGCTCGACGATCTCGTGTCGAAAGGCAACAGTGATGCCGTCGTAAACAGGGCGTGGGACGAATTCTCAAAGTGGGCATGTCGGCTGGATAACTTGAACTGCACGTCCCGGGCCATGGAGTACTTTGCCAAATGGGAAGCCGGAGAAAAGTCACTATTTGTTTACATAATATTATAATATTTTTAATACTAATGATTCGTAATAGCTTTGAATGTTGTCGCTTCGAAGCTTTGCATATTATTGTTGTTATCCGTGCGCGCAATAAAATATTGAATGATGTGTCGCTTATTAGAATACCCGACGACATCAAAGATGCGGCGTTCTGCGTGGCAGTGAAAAGAAGCAACGGCTCCGATACCTTCGACCGGATGTTCAACTTGTACAAAACGACCAAGTCGATTTCCGAGAAGTCTTCCGCCGAAGAAGCTCTTCAGTGTACCACTAACAACACTCAACTGATTGAGTACGTGCACTATACTGTATATATGGAATAATATTATGTACCTGAGATAGTTCCTACGGCATCGTCAGAATTAACTCCATTAAATTAAACACAAAATGCTAGTCATTTGCGTTCATCCTATCATGGGATATGTGTGTTCAGTTTATTTATACGTACACATTATCCACTGCGTGTGGATATCACCTGGTCAACACAATTTTCTAAGAAATATAATTTTTTTTTTTTTTTTTACTTTTTTTTCATACAGTTACTATAAACAATGTATTTTAACAATATTACCGAAGAAAAATTATGTGTCCACTACTGTTCATCTGTACGATTTTTTTATATTTTTATTTTTCTGAAATAGCAAACACCAATTTTAAATCATTAGTTTAAAGTCTTTACCTTTAAAACATATAACATTAAAAGTTGAAAGAAATGAAATAATAGCAATACATTTTTTAAAGCCACCCTTGCAATTTTAAACTTTAAATGTTTATATCTCTTTATTATCGACTAAAAAAGAAATATATTTTTGATATTCCCTATTATAATATTAAGTTAAATATTCTGGTAGCTATTTAAGAAAACTAAAAATCTGAACAAATCACAGATAAAAACCAAACACATCTCGCTCTTTGAGTGGGATGTTCTTGGTGGGTGTATTGGATTTTAATGAACATTTTAATGAAAAATTAGTATCATCTAAATGTTGCTAGTTGAAACTTTTGGATAAGTATTTTCATACGAAAAAGTGTGCACAGAAAAAAATACTTATGAACTTCAGCTTCATTGGTCCACTCAGAATCTAAAAACATTAATTTTTTTTTTTTTTTAAATACGTTAAATAAGTATTTTCTTCAAATTATAGATATTGATTGTAAATCCAGTGTTAATTTTCTGAAGAAATAAATAAAAAAATAATAAGAAACAAAAGTTATTAATTGAGGTATTGAGGTATACACTGTCGGAGACATAATTGTGTACCCTCCATAGTTATCGGCATGAAGTAATTGATAAAATAAACTTTATAAAGTTATCATAGTGTAATATGTATGTGACAATTTTATAATAAAACTCACTGTATATTTTATCATAGCAAATTATAAAAATATAAAAATTTTGGTTTGAGCAATAAATTCTTAATTTCAATAAGTATAACACGTTTTCAAAGCGCTCAGTAGAGAAAAAAAACATAATGTTCTTGTCTTGTAATATGTAAGAAGCATTTTAAAACAACAAAAAAAGATTTTGTTATTATTTTGATGCAAATTAAACTATAGTGACGTTACTAATAGCAAATTGAAAACTAAAATAGTACTATAGGAGAGAAGCAACAATAATGTGTTTAAAGGGAGAAAAATATTGTTTAATTATTTACTTTAAAAAAAGGAGAACCGTTTCGACAAAAAAAATTTTGTTTGTTCATCGAGCTATTGAGTAGAAAAAAGGCTGAATTTTAATTTTATCCAAATTTCATGGAATAATTTATGAAATTCCGACTATACATAATATTCATACGATTTGTGCTTATTTGAATAATGTAAAAAATGTAACCATAGCTGTATTCATAATATAATAAAAATTATTTTTTTTCAGGTATTACAGTTATAAATTACGTTTTATTCATAGACCGATTCAGAAACATGATGAGTCTTTCGTGTCTTTATTATTTACAAAGCCGTTGGACGCGTTGTTTAAATTCATAACGGTAAATTTAAATAGCTTTTTAGAGAAGTTATTCAGTGGTAATGGTTTTGCTGATAATGTTTTTTCGATCCTATTCGCGAGTAACATTAAAGTAAGTAAAAATTCCAGAACTATAATTAACTCTATTTTACATATCTAACGAACTAATCTTTGAAATCGATTTATAATGAACAAAATAATTGAAGAATAATTATTATCTTCTGATACAAAACAAAATATTTGTCATGGGTGATTTTCGCAAACACATACAAGTTCATATAATATAATTTGTAATTATAAAAATATATGGTGTTAGATATAATATATAAATGCTTAATACCGAAGAAAATCTGAGATAACAAAGTCACAATGTGAATAATAGTAACGGTGAACTCTTTCCGGTGGAATACTTATTTATAATTAATATCTATTGAAAGAATATGTGTAACACACACAATAAATGTCTTGTTTCACTAATATTGTTAGATGTTGTTATTATCAACTACCTTTAAATTTTAACTATTCATAAATCTAGATTTGCACATGTTCTATACAATACCATATCCATATAATACCTAACTTACACACAAAACGATTTTTCAAATATAACCTGAAAAATGTAAATGAAACTTAAATGAATTCGGTATTATAAAATTTGGCGATTGTAAACACCCCCTGGGATTTTTCAAATTGTGTCTCTGTTCAGAATCTAAAATCATGTTAATAAACAACTAGAAAATATATCGTAAACGATTATATCATAATAATTTAAAATGACATCAAAAGTAACAAATTTAAACTAGCGTTTAATATTATTAAGCGTTTTCATATTTATTATACATTTCAAGAGCATAATTTATTAGTGCTTGTTATTAGAGTCATGAGGTATTATATTGTCAGATTTATTTCAGTATAATATGTTATGGGATAATTATGTTTATAAAACAAAATATAACATACATTGATTATTTATTGGTGAGATAATTGTTCACAAAATGTTTTGTATTATAGGTGAACAGTTACCAGTGGTTGATCAAAGAGTATGCTGAAGAAATCAGTCAGTGGTCACACGAAAATAATGAAAAGGATCCATAAAATTTGCATTTTGTATATTGTATTAAATTGTAAAGCTAACTTAAGATTAAGCTAACTAAAGATTACTTGCTATCACGATTTTTTTTTTTTTTTTTTTTATGATGCTATATCAGGAATAAATAATATTTTAAATTACGGCTACAATATTATTTTAACTGTGAATCGTTTTTACGTTAATATTTCCTTGTAGGAGATCAATATAAATGTGTACGTATATTATATTTTTTATGTGTATGTGTGTCTCAAACAATCACTACAATCCTTAGTACGATGAGTGAATTATTACTTCGAATATGATTTTTCAGAATATCTTATATGTTTGAATGCATGAACTCTTTGAAAATAGTCGTAGGTATGTTAAAAATGTTTTGTTTGTGATATATTGGGTAAGAAAATAACGGCGGGAGTTAGAGACATGCAAAAGCTTCGCTATTTCATAACGCATGAAAACACATGACTCTATGCAAAAATAAGGGTAACCTTTATGTTTTTAAAAATATCTCAAGCGTTAATCAGAGATATCAATAAACTAAAACTGGATGTATTTCGAATGTTTTCTACTCTTATTTTAAACCAATAACACAAGATATTTTATAAATCAAATAAACTGACAGCACATTTTTAGGTGCATTGAGTAAACTAAAATATGGTCAACATTTATTATGGTCAATAATTTAATATATTTTCGTTCTAATAAATATTATTAATAAACTTAATGCAATTAGACAAACAGAAGGGCTCCACACAGTGCAGAATAGATGCGATGTATATATATTTATTTATTTATTAATATAAACAGACGTAAGTCCTATACAATATTATAAGAGCAAGCACGGTAATAATAATATATGGTATATGAACTCTCATACAAAATTAGAAACTAAGATACATAATAAAATTATAAAGTTGCATAAGTAGACAAAAATAACATAATATAAGGTAAATTACTACAAAGAAAGATAAATAAAAAATAATAATAATAATAAAAAATGAGACGTGCTAAACAAAATCATTATAATAATATATGTATATTATTATACATATATAATATTATATGTAAATGTAATATATCATACTATACTTAAATATATATATTTATGGTGGGTTAGAAACGATCAAATAACGCAATTGCGTTAGTATCTCATTTTTGTGTTTGTACACTGAACTTATATAATATTATACATTGTGTACATAATATATATTAGATGTAATATGTTTATATGTTATTGCTTGTTGTGTAATTATAATCAATTATTGGTTGCAAAAAAAGTAGGTATGATAATAATATAACATAATATTGTAATTATATCATAAATACCTACTGAATTCTAAGGTAAAAGTTTGTCCTAGCTTTTGAGAGGGTTTGGTATAAATTTCAACAGGGGCTAGAAATATTTTTAGAGGGGCTAAACCCCTAGCCCCCCTAGTTATGCCGATGGTGTACAGCCCTTCATAATACCTCACTTTGTGGTATGTGGCCCTTGACCAGAAAAGTGTGACGATCACTGTGTTAAGATATAACAACAATACATTGTTTGATGAACAGTCTTTTAACTTTAAACGCTTGTAAAAATGTATTCAAGGAACCAACCTTTAAGAAAATTCAACCGCGAGTAGAAAAACACATATGGGATCGTTTGGAAATGAAAAAATTCTAGTTCAATTAAATTCAATGTTTTCGATTGAAAAAAATCATTGTTTTACGCGAAAATTACTTACATATTAAAATACGTTTATAAATATATTTTTAAAATACGCATAAAAAGAAGAACTAGACTAAACACAAGTATCATATATAAATGTCAATAGGCACTATGAAACCTTAAAGTGTAACCCCTATTTTATCAATGCTATAATTGGATGTTACATTTACATTTGTATACAATGAAATACATAAAATAATATTTTCACTACCTATACAAATATTTAAAACTATAGTAGTATAACCAGAATTAATTACTACTAGGATCAAATCTTAGTGCATAACATTTTATTTCTTAAGCGTGAATTAGAAAAAACACAAAGTGAAAAATTATTTATCATTTCATCAAGAACGACTTAATATACTGAATGAACACCACAAAAGAAAAGAAAAAAAGTAAAGGCAAGAAAGCCGGACATACTTCGCACTATGGATATTCTTCGTTGTTCGGGTCAGATACTCTTTTGGTGGGTTTGTGGAATTTTAGAGAAAAGATAAATCATTTCTTCAATAAGATGATTCTGAACGAAAGGAGTAAATAATATAAAGAACAATAATGGTCGTAATTTTCAACATACTTACAAAGAGTATCTAACCCGAAGAGCGAAGAATATCCGTGGTTCAAAGTATATCCGGATTTCTTGCCTTTACTTTACTTTTTTTATCTTATAAAATATAATGAAAGGAAAAAATAAATAAAAAAAGAAAGTGTTAGAAAAATTTTCAAATTTTTTTTCACATTTTCAAAATTTTCTTGCCGCCAAAATGTTTTTCATATTATTGTTTATCTGTATTTAAATTGTCATAAAGTTTGGATCAAAAGATGATGGTTTCCGAGTCTTTTTTGTCAAACTTTGGTGCGGTTCTCCCCCCCCCCAAAAAAAAAAAAATGAATAATTGAGAAATTCAAAAAATTACCTAAGTACAAACTAGAGGCAAATCCGGTTTGAAAAAGTTGCTGATCCAGACTTTTGGACCAATAGATCCTAACGAAAAAGTGTTCACAGAAAAAAAGAAGAAAAAATAAATAAATATCATTGTAAAAACACTAATTTCTTTACTGCATTCAGAATCTAAAAATATAGTAAATTTGAGTATATTGAGAACACGGTGAATCCTTGCAAGGTCGAAAGAAAGTAACGGCTTTGCTAAAAAACACAGTTTGGTATGCCATTGCTGAGGGTACGGAAATTATGACATTTCGATGGAGTTCGAGATGTCGATGTTGTTATCGCGCTTAAAGCACTTGAAATAGTTATGGTACGTTTACGCAAATAATTATAATAACTGTAATATCGGAATGTGATAAAATAAAAAAAGTAAAAACATAATACTATGCGTACTACATTGAACTATGTCGAGCCATACGAAAACACTTGAAATTTTCGCGCGGATTAAATGATATCACTTAATCCGTGTCTCACACGAATAACGTCATATTATTTTGTGGCCGAACCCGTGCCGCGTTAATTTCGTTTATTTAAACCTCTATACGGTGGCGCTCTTCTCCTATACATTCGCCGACGATCGACGTCTCGGGGAATTTCATGTACATAAAATTATCTCATATATTAGTCGAGAGTCTATCATAACATTAACGATAACGTTGTATATTCGGTATATCGTTAAGTTTATTCGTCACAATTTTCGCAGCCAGTACCGTGGCACGATTTCGGTGATGAACTTCATTCCAGTACGGGGGAAAAAGAGCTGAACAGTGAACGTGCTGCTAGTAAAGGTCCTCCAGTGTAAACGGTGCATATCATATCGAAGTGTACCTTAAGCCGGCAATAAGATAACTCGAGAATCAACCTGGATATAATATAGTATAATATACTATATTATTATATTCGTGTAAGTATTAATTATGTTATAATCAGGGCTTAAAAAAAAAAAATAAATAAATAAATAAATAAAATTTTGTTTACTGTTATGTGATATTTAATCGTTACAAGTGAATCATGTTATAAATAATTAAATAATTATTGAAATTCCTTTTGTTTATCCTTTAATCGTTTACGTTTTTCCATTCATTCGTTTATCATTTGTGTTACTTACCCCGTATTACCCGTTTTTTGTTTTAATTGTTTATTGTTTGTTGTTACGTTATCCGTTTTTCGATTTAATCGTTTATTGTTTACTGTTACGTTTTCCGTTATTGGTTTCAATCGTTTTTTTGAATCGTTTAACATTAAAATCATAACGATTTAAAAACGATTTGAAACCCCCATTAAAATTACGTTCAAACAACTGTCCAAACCGAGCAGGTATTTTATATCCCACACATATACAATATTCATCGTTGAAAAGTCCAAATAGTATTTTCTTTAATTCTCGTTTTTCACACATTTAATGTAAATATCTGAATTTTATTCCCGTGCGGTGACTAAATATGAAGTATATTGCAATATATATGTTGCGATATTGTAATATTCCCCTAGAAAATTCCTGTCAGATTGTGCATTTTTGTTATTTTGCTATGGATTTCTGAAATAGGTCGATTTTAATCAACGCTTACAAAAACTCAAATCATTATCTACGGTTTTCAACCATGGAAATTAAGCTGGTTTCTGATAATCTTGTCTTCGATTACTAGTCATATCCAATTATTGAAAACTTTGCTATTACATTTCTAAGTCTACTCAAATTAAGTGCTAACCGTTTTATTTTAATACCTCTTCTTTTTAAAGCTAAAATGTTTTGGTTTTTAAAACCGGTTATTAAAA
This sequence comes from Stegophylla sp. TES_Ste_2020, assembly GCA_025469315.1. Classification (NCBI taxonomy): domain Eukaryota; kingdom Metazoa; phylum Arthropoda; class Insecta; order Hemiptera; family Aphididae; genus Stegophylla; species Stegophylla sp. TES_Ste_2020. The sequence continues at coordinate 62,342 of JAIPRM010000126.1, read as the reverse complement.
CTATTGAAGGTATGGTTGTAGAAATGAAAAATATTCAGATACTGATATTAACTGATTAAAAAAAAAAAAAACATTTCTGCAAGCTCTGTAATAACAACCAGTTACATGCCATAAAAATCTATCCAGAAACAGATAATAAATATAGACAAACTATAACATGAAAAATATAATTTTTTTTAACACTTTTTTCTTATAATTTTTTTCCTTTACTCAGAAACTTTATTATTTATAAGTAAAATTTTCTTGAATAAACTGAAACTCCACTCAGAATCGTTTTACTGAAAAAATGATTTATCGTTTCTTTAAAATTTAACACACATACCAAATCCTACCCGAGGATATTTAAATTAAATAATAATACTACATGAACTGGGAATATTTTTTCCATGAAAAATGTCTGGTTTAATTATCTATTGATTATTGAATTTATAGATAAGTAATAGTTGTAGGTATCTAAAATAACGAGTAAGATAAATTGTAATTTTTGACCTAGATAAGGGAAAAAGATAAAAATAAAAAACCTATGATATATAGGTATATAGAAATAAAATAAAATAAATAAAAATCAATGTATAGTTAGGTATTACACTATATATTAAATAACAAAATAAAATATTATATAAACAAAATAAATAAATAAAAATAAACTTAGCGTGGAGTATTATTATTGGTTTTCTTTAACGACCGGTTTCGATTTTAAAAATCATCATCGGGTTAAGAAAATTGTCAATGAAAAGTTTTTTTTTATTTTTATTATTGAGTACTACTAATCTTAAAAACATTTAATTTCGTTTTATTAGGAAAAAGATAATTTTTGTTTGTTTTTTTTTTCTATCTCGACAAATCCCAACACAAGTATCCTCATCGCCGTCGGACGATGCGCAGATCCGATGCTGCAGTGTCTGCGCAGGTGGTGGCATTGTCGTTGCTGTTGTGCGCTCTGTCCTCCGTCCGGGGATCGAGCGTAGACCACGGGTCGAAAACCAATGCGTCCCGGCTGCCGGGTGACTCCAGTCCGGATTCGTACGACCTGCGGTTCGTGGTGGTGCCACCGCGACCTGGTGCCGCTCCGGACGCGTTCACGGGGGTGGCGCGCATCACCACTGTGGTCCGCTCGTCCACGGCGGTCATCACGTTGCACGCGCACGCTCTGGACGTGACGAACGTGACGGTCGTGGATGTGACCCGGGCGACGGCTCCCAGGCAGCTGCGCGTCCGTGGCTGGACGTACGCGGATCGCGACGAATGGCTGGTGATCGGATTGGGCTTGCGCGTGCCGCGTGACAGGAGGCTCGAGGTGACGATATGGTACGGCGGCAAGGTGAGAACGGACAAGACGGGATTATACTCGACCGGGGCGACGGACGGCGATGGCGCATCGACCGGGTAAGTGCGGAGGGGGGATGAGGTAGGACATCCAAAATCGGGGTAGTCTGGGGTAGTCTTCTGGCTTGGGGGTTGCGGGAGAAATTCCAAAAATAAATGTATGTACTCCCGAATGAATGTAATTCCTGTTTGAATCGTTAAATAAAATTGTGATTCTTCCCTTAAAAATTAAATATCCTACATACTCGAGCTGATCGGGTGGTGTTGTGAAACTTTCGAAAAATTCAGTATACGAGTACCTAAGTACATACGAAAATATTCGATATTAACGTTGAATTTTTTCCTGTAATTTATCTACATTATACACGTGAAGTAATATAAAAAAATCTATGAATCGATGATTTTCATCATGAAGAGCTTTAGTACTCAATTTTTGATAGCTATAGTTGATATAGTTATAGTTATAGTCATATAGCTATAGTTTGATAACTATAGTTAAAAAAATAATAACCAAATAATCGACAGAAACAATTTATTAATAGGCCAATGAATTTGATTAATAGATTGTTTAAATAATATTCGATTAAAGTCAATCACGATTAATCAATTGTCGATTATCGAAGTCAGCTTGAACTCTGCTGAGCACAAGATTACTACATTAAGCTCGCTTTAAAACAATACAATTTTCTATCAATTGTCATCTTTTATAGTGGTATTCATACCATAAATATGCATGTATAGTTTTTTGTTTTTACTAATATTTATATTTGTTAGGGGTCCATGAGCCAAATTGTTATCTCTGTGAAGTGTGTAACGGAGAAATTCGGCTTGAGTGTGCCCTGAGATTATTCAAGAATGAAAACACTTAATCAAATTTCTATATTACAGGTGGTCGGCAGTGACGCAGTTCATGCCGACGTATGCTAGAAGAGCATTTCCGTGTTACGACGAACCTTTATATAAAGCCAAGTTCAGCATATCAGTGGTCAGACCAAAGGATCAGATCGCACTATCCAATATGCCGATACGAGCCATCGAGTTGTAAGTGTTGTAGCTCGATAAAGGATTTAAATATTAATATAAATGTTAGAAATGTACGAAGGAGAATCAAATCATTTTCTTAATTAATTGTATTTAAGTGTTTCAATGAGGTGAAATTAACGATTTACAGGAATATTTAATTATATTTTTTTATATTTTAAAAGAAAAACGAGGTTCATCTGCTTTGGATATTAGCTTAAATCTGCTAGACACTTGATATTCCACAGTCATTTTGCAATAGAGTTTTGTATTTTCTAAATATATTTATATTCTGAAATTGTACATTTAAACTTTAATACGAATAATAATGTGAAAGAGGTATTAATAGTATACACACGCACAAACACCACACACACACACACACGTGTGTTTGTGTGTATACTAATAATACCTATTTCATATTATTATTCGTAATAAAAATTAAAATTTGTAATTTCAGAATTATTATTTTTTTTTGAATGCAACGATCCTTCGTTGCTTTCAAATTTCGAATGCTAGATTAACTAATACTTAAAACAGTCTACCCAAAATGCTATATTATATTCATGACATTATCTTATCCGAAGGACGAATTTTACGAATTTTTAACCAAGATTAATTTACGTGAAACGTTATAACATTTTACGACCACTTATTATTAATTGTAAATCACTATATGTGTAATTTATTTGAAATTATATGGTTTCATCACGCTTGAAATAAATTTGGATTACTAAATTATCCAATTTAAAATTATACCTATATTATTTGTATACTAATAAAATCAAAATTTGGATTTGTTTTGAAATTAGCATTCAAATTATACGTAATTGGTTAGATAATGGCATGATAAGTCACATAAATAATTTTCGAGTATTCATAAATAATTATTAGTTTCAAAATTGCATCAAGTCAAAAATTGCTACCATAGCATATTTCGTTTAACGAATATAATATAATAAAGAAAATTTATTTATATCGTGTACACTTAAGAAGTCACATAGTTCACTTGCCACATTTAATAACGAATTCCTATATTGTCAAGGTTTTTACGTTTGATAACTCCTGTTCAAATATCATTTGATTACTCAATATAGAAGTAGTGTTTTACTACAGCCATAAGTAATAAGTGTGTATGATGTATTGTTTAATTAGTTTAAATGTTACATGGCCACAATACGTACTAAAAAATTAGGACAAACCAAAGATAATGTGTACATCATTGTACAGTAAAATATTTTATAAGAACGATTTAGATTAGTTGTCGACTTTACAAGCTCAATAAAAATAACAAGCGATATTCTAAAATTGTATTTTTCATATCGATTTTATTTTCGCCAACTAAAGTTTTTGGTACTTTAGCTGTTGTAGGAGTAAACATTAATGTGGTACAATGTGACACCTAGCGAAGCATCCCTTGTCCCAATCGCTATATTGTTCGCCAATAAACTCGAGACTCGAGGTGTCAAGCACTCCCTCCCCTTCTTCTGATTTGATACTCAGCTGTTTGTGCTAATACACATATTATACAATACTATTTCACGATTCTTGAATGATCGTAGAACTATGAGGAAAATATTAAAGAAAAACTGATAATGCGATTTTAGCCAAAAACATACGAACGTGATCTACTTCGAGACCACTCCGCCGATGTCCACGTACCTGGTAGCCATTTACGTTGGCGAATTCGTACCGAACAGCGGTAACGATTCCCGCGTGACGGTTTACGCGCGCAGTGACCGCGTGGACCAAACAAGATACATAGTAACTGAAGCTCCAAAACATCTGGATGCGTTGGCCGAGTACACGGGCATCGAGGACGCTCTCCCCAAAATGGACCTGTTGGCGCTACCGGACTTGATATTCGGAGCGATGGAAAATTGGGGCTTGAATACCTACCGGTAAGCGCCACATGTCGGTCATGGCCTTGAATATATTTTACTCTACTCGTTAGACATGGGTTACAATTTAGCCCTCTGGTGGGGAAATCTCTCGACATTAGAGGAATTTTACCGGTAGACAAAATGCTATGTTCACTAGGATCGTTTTACCGGATGTGTTTAAATAATAACCACTCTAGAAATTATTCAGAGGTAATAATTTGAGGGAAATTTCATTCTACTGGTAAGTGTCACGTGCCACTTCTGGTATATGTAGCCGGTGTATTTTTATCTCTCATCTTTAAATATTACCAGGGAATTTACACGGCTTCGGTTGAATTTTCCTAGCACTTATTATCGGAAAATTTACTTATTTTCCGGAAAATTAAATATCTGATCTTCACTAGGGTAATTTTACCGACCGATTTTAATTATTTTTACATTTTTTTAAATTTTTATCCGACATAGTCCAGAAGTAATAAACGTCATCATTAGAAATTTCGCACATGGTCAATTTTAAAAATCTACTAGTGATATTCAATGTAAATAATTAAAATAAACCTTTACCAATAATATTGTACATGATGTGTGTTTTCTTATCTCTGTCTTTCTCTATTGTCTGTTCGGTACATTTTACTGTCTCGTGTATGTACAGGGAAAACATGATTCTGCTACACGATGAGTCAACAACGAAAGCGAAAATACAGGCGTCGGAAATCGTACAACATGTGTTCACACACCAGTGGTTCGGTAACCTGGTCACGTGTGCGTGGTGGGACTATACGTGGTTAAACGAAGGTTTTGGGCAGTACTTCCAGTATTTTGCCACGAAAATGGTAAGCGTAAAATGCGTTCTCAGATTTGGGTTATTCCTGCTTGTATATTCAGGTAAATGATATTACGCGAACGCGACTCGTTTGTGATGGGTTACAGGCGAATGAAGACTGGCCGATGGAAGAATGGTTTCTAGTCGAAATGCATCAAGGTGCGTTGGCCTACGATCAGGTGCCTAGACATCCGATAACCGCGTCGGTCACCACACCCAAAGAAATCATAGACGTATTTGACGAAATCACGTACAAAAAAGGGGCATCAATCCTGAGGATGTTGCGATGCTTGGTTACCGAAAATCTGTTCCGGAAGTCTCTCCAGGAATATTTATCGGATCTAAAGTGATAATTTTTATGTGATTTGGCGTGCAACATGGTAGTTATCAATTATGTTTATTAATATTATTGCTGAATTTATTTTCAAGAGAAAGTGTAGCAGTGCCAGACGATTTGTACGTATATTTTGACAATATATTAGAAGACAATCAATATAAACTAAAAGACGGAATGACAATCAATACGTTTATGTCGAACTGGACACTACAGTCGGGATATCCGGTGATCAGTGTAACGAAAAACGAATTTTCGAATACGTTTTTAGTGAACCAAGTGTGTACATAACATTTTTAATACTGTAATTTGTTAATTTAATTTTACAATTAACATACGTAATTTATACTTATAAATACACTCAGTTTTATCATATATTATAACTGTAAAATATATTCTCTAATATCCATTTAATGAATAATAAATGGTAATTCTAATAAGTAAACAATTAAACAGAGGAAAACTTTAATCTTTCCAGTACAGCCATGCTACTATATAAATAAATTACCTAATTTATTTTTTTTCACTTTAATATTTGTACATGATTATAACTTCAAACCAATTCATGTTTATTCTTTCATTATTTATTACAGAGCCGATTCCTTTTAAAGTACGATGAAATCGATAATAACACATCTGCATGGCATATTAGTCTCACGTACACGACGAAATCTGAAAAAAATTTCAACGTTACCAGATCATATACTTGGACAAACGAAACGTCGAATTTGACAAACTTTACTGCTCAGGGTTCTGGGTGGTACATTTTCAACATACAATCTACTGGTAATTGTCGGTAACGTGTTGCACTGTCAACCGATTCGCGTGAAAAATACAGTGTTAACTCGATATTCGTTTTCATCAGGTTTCTACAGAGTGAATTACGACGTGGACAACTGGAACGCGTTAATCAATCAACTGAACGAATCTTACAGTGATATCCATGTGTTGAACCGCGCACAATTGATTGACGATGCGTTCGCTTTAGCAAGAGCTGGTCTTTTGGATTATTCGGTTCCTTTGAATTTGTCCAAGTACTTGGTGAAGGAAAACGACACTACACCATGGTACTCAGCGATTAACAGCTTTTCGTATCTGATCGAACGGATGCCTCGCAGTAAAGGATTTGAAAACTTTAAGGTTGGTCTATATCGCAAAATTCCCTAGTCACCTTTCTCCCTTGTTTCGGAATCGATCTGTAATCGTGAATGTAACATTGGTGATTGGTTATTAGACGTTTGTCAGTGAATTGGCGGGAACCATTTATAGAAAACTCGACGACCTCGTATCCAGTGGAAACGATGATTTTAACGTCACAAAGGCTTGGGATGCGGTTTCGACGTGGGCATGTGCTTTAGAAAATGCAGATTGCGTGAACAAATCACTGGAATATTTCATAAAATGGAAATCGGGGCAAAAGTATGTAAGAATTACCGTCAGTACAGAGTTGACCGACTAATTGAAAAAAAATAAAAATATTCTAATGCACAGAATACCTGCCGATATCAAAGATGCTGCGTTTTGCGTAGGAGTGAAAAACAGTACAGGTTCCTCGACTTTTAACAGGATGTTCGATTTGTATTCTAAAACGACTTCATATTCAGAAAAAACGTCTGCTGCGTTAGCTTTGGGATGTTCTGCTAACAGAACGCAGTTAAACGAGTTCGTATTGAAAGACTATCCACACTAATAATATATATTTTACAATAACTTTAAGTGTTTTTAACAGTGAATTGCAGTGGTTACGGATCATTTAGTATATCTAAATGTATATTCTGAAAATTTAAATTATTTTCAGATACATAAATCATCTGTTGGATGGACCTCAAGGACCAATTAACGATAGAGATTATAGGTCTGTTATTACAGCAATATCAGGCACACCGCTAGGCCTTGATGTATTATACGAATTCTTATCAACGAATTTAAACAAAATATTGGATGAAGTGTCTAGTGGTGGAGAAATCGTTGAATTCATTTATGCTACCCTTGCATCTAAAATTACGAATGACAATGAAATTGAAAAAGTAAGTTTCAAGACTTACAAAAAAAAAAAAAAAACGGCCAAAAATGCTTTAATCTATACTAATATGATATCTTATAACCTAAAAATATAATATTACCAAACAGTCATTATACAATGTAGATATTAGTTTATTTATCGTATAAGAAATTGAGTTTAAATTATTAAATCATTTGTTTTTCATTTTTAATAATTAAATTTGGAGTAATAAAATATTATTGAATTCATTGAATTCAAATGGCGTATATTGTATAAGTTTTCTAATAATGGAATCTTCTTTTTTTTTCTACTTAAGATGAGAAATTTGAAAAATAATTCCACTGCTCCTGAATCGGTGATTTCATCATTTGAAAAATCGTTTGAAAAGATCAACGATAATCAGTTGTGGTCTGACACGTACGCTGACAGTATCATCGAATGGACGCTGGAAAACCAGTTAGTGGATTCAAAAACTGAGATATCATCGACCACAGTTGAGTCTACCACCTCATCTACATCGGATGAACCTACTACTGAAATAACTAAGATCACACGGATCTGGATCGTTTCTTCCATTTCGTCTGTTTCAGATCTACCTGCAACAGACACCACTGAAACTACTGAAACCACGTGGATAACAGATGAATCGTCCACCTCGCCTGTTTCGGAACAACAGTCAACGGACATAACTGAGAAAACACAAATCATAACAGTAGAGAATGAGACCATTACTTCATCTTCCAGTGGATCATCACAATATGCGAATTATAGTTTTATAATTTCAATCCTCACCTTAATCACGATAATATAATATGTGAATAATGTTTTCTAAAAATTTTTTATTTGTTAAGTTATAAATATTATATAAAGTATATTGTGATGTTTACAAAATATTAATGATTTTTTTTTTTTTTTTTGCACGAAAATAAAAATAATATAATATATTAGCCTTTAAAAAATTTTATCAAAGTACATTGTAATGGTATTCCCAGTGAAATATATAAACAGTGATTATCAATATCTTCTTGTCAATTTATGTTAAAAGTTTATTTTAATTTTTAGAGCCACATTTAATGAGGGGCATAGAGAAGAAATTGCCCCAGAATGGCAAATTTTATTGTATCTGAAGGAGTGGAAAATATTTGAGGAATAATAAAGGAGCAAAAAAATAAAAATGAATAAAAATTATTCATAATTATTTTAGTAATCATAGTTATTCACATTTTTTTTTTTTGTACGTGCATTTGTTTATAAGTAACATGATTAAGCTGCGATGTCGCCGCTGATGACAAGAATTAAGGTTGTATTTTTGTACAATTATTATTATTATTTGTGAGGGTTTAAGGAATGAAACACATTTTTTAAAAACGTCATGAAACATTAAATAATTTAAAATTTTAAAAAATTAACAATTAAGAAAAAAATAATAATGTTAAAGTAAACTATTAATTTTATATATTCTTTGAACAAGCAAATAAATTGTTTGAAAGAAAATCTGGAAAATTAAGAACGGAATATACGTTTCAATGAAAATTAAACTGATAAAGAAGTTTTGAAAGGTATTTAGAAAATGTAATGTGAATTTTTTCTTGCTATAATTATCTGACTGATCATGAAATTAAGTGAAATTAAACTTGCAGACTCTGAATTTCATTAAACTTTTGATTTTATATAACTAACCCAACTGCCAAGTCCTACTCAAGGATCAAAGAGTACCAAAGTCCCAAATACATATTTATACAAAATAAAATATTTTTTTTAGATTCTGAACGAAGTGAAAAAGCTAGTGTTTTTACAATGATGTTTATTTTATTTTTTTATTTTTTTTAGATTCTGAACGAAGTGAAGAAACTAGTGTTTTTACAATGATGTTTATTTTATTTATTTTTTTCTGTGTACAACTTTTCGTATGGAAATACTTGTCCAAAAGTTTTGATCAGCAACTTTTTGAAACCGGATTTGCCTCTAGATGGTACTTTAAACGGGTCATTTTTTGAATTTCTCAATTCTTCAATTTTTAAATTCTGAACGAAGTGAAGAAGCTTATGATTTTACAATGATGTTTATTTATTTATTTTTTTTCTCTTTCTGTGAACACTTTTTCGTATAGAAAAACTTGTCCGAAAGTTTCGATCAGTATCTCAATAGAACCGGATTCACACCCAGATGGTACTTTAAACAGATCATTTTTCCAATTTCTCAATACTTTTTCCAAAACCGGGAAAAAACTGTCAAAAAATTGACGAAAAACGGCAAAATACGCAATTATCGAAATTTCCGTAAAACTGAAAATTACTTTTTGACATAACTTCTAAAATAATGCAGCAAGAGACTTGAAATTTTCATTAACCACTAAAATTAGCTACGAAAACAAAAATATTTGATCAATTTTGAGTTGAGTACGGCATTTTGAAAATTTCGGAAATATCTCATTTTTTGTTAGTTCCTATGCAATAAAATTTTTGATTTTTAATATAAAGACTTGAAAATTTAATACGATCTCACTGATATATGTGACTAATTGATTTGAAAAAATCTCAAAAATCGTTAGTCAATTTTTTTTTTTATACCCGTTTGAAGTTAGAATTTTGACGGATTTCGTTAGTTTTTCCTAAAATTAACGAATTTTGTAAAAAGATAAAAATTGCAATCAAAATAAATTTATAGATCAAAACTTTTGAACAAATATTTCTATACGAAAACCGAAAACATGTACCCATAAAAATAAAGTGAAAAATAAATATCATTGTAAAAGTTTCTCTAGTTTCTTTACTCTATTCTGAATCATAAAAATTAATTACATTGTAAAAACTCTAGCTTCGTCGCTCTACTCAAAATTTATTCAAATTGTGAGTTAGCAATTTTTTTTTATGCTGACTTGAACGAAAAAGTTAGTGATTTCACAATGATGTTTATTTTGAATTTTTAAGCACTTTTTCGAAAAATATTACTTATCTAAAAGTTTCAACCAGCAACTTTTGGATTCCAAATTTGCTCTTAATTGTAATTTAAACAGGTCGTTTTTCGAAATTCTTAATAGTTTGTTAATCTAAGAAAAGCCACTAAAAATTTTACAAAAACGCTTTTAAAACTAGTTTAGTTAATCAAAACTTTATGAAAATGTAAGTATCAATTACTATAATATTCAAAATATTTTGGTGAAAAAGTTTTTTAAATTGTGATATCCTTTCAGTTATTTTTCTTCTAACACTTTTATCTCTTCATTTTTTTTCTATTCTCAAATTTTGCTCATTGACAGTTTTTGGGTTATATATATATACTGACAATTATTAATATGTATTGATTGAAGATACACTCAGAATTGTTTCACTGAAGAACCGATTTATCTTTTCTTTAAAATTCAACATACCCATAGAAGTATTCAACCCGAGGGACAAAGGAACGAAGAATACCGATCGTGCGAGATATGTCCGGATTTTAATAACCGTTTAAAGTTAGAATCCCGACTCAAATGACGGTTAATACCATTAATTATAGATTTGTTTTCCTATAATTATAATGTAACATATTTGACGAGAGTTAATGAAATGGACGATTATTCTAAATAACAATCGGTATACGCATTGAATATAATATTCCCAATTATTATTGTATATTAACTAAAGCTGTGTTCAGATTGTTTTTTTTATAAAGAAATTATGTATTTTTTTTCCTTAAATTAAACACATCCACTAAGATGAGCGAAATATGCCTGGGTTTTTTGTTTAATAATATTTTATGAAAGAGGGAGGTTGAAGATTCGAGCCAATCATTACGCGTGAAATTATTCGAATTTACGAATAACGAATAATACGTTGATTTTTCCGGAGCTGTTGCGAAAACTGTTGTCATTACACGACGAAATTGTCAGAACGATTTGTGGGCAAGCAGAGTGGGACATGTTTCGTATCGTTCGTATCGTATTGTTATATGTTCGTATCGTTCGAGTGCGCGAGATAAGACTTCTCTGGCGGTGGTCGATTGTAGTGTTCGTCGTCGTCGTCGTCCGTATTCGCGCGACCGTTGTCATCCGAAACGCATCGATCGGACACCGCCATCTGCACACGTCGAGAGAAATATGGCCATCCTGTCCGTCGTCCTATCCGTCCTGACGGCGGTCGCCGGCGCCGCCGCCGGTAACTGGACGGTTCCCGCGAGCGTAGGGCCCAGGGCCGGATCGAACGGTAGCGGCCCTTCGAGAAGTATGCTTTTTGTGGCCCGTCATAATGTGCAGTTATGCGTTTTTTATGTTGTGCTTTAGGTGTAATATTTGAGCGGCCTAACCTGGTAGGGCCCGCCGAAACGCATTACGGCGGTCGACTGCCGGGCGACACGGAGCCGGTCGCGTACACGTTGCAACTGGGGCCCAGGCACAACAACGAGACGGGCGTGTACGAGTTCGGCGGACAGGTGGAGATCCTGATCCGGGTGAATCGGATCACGGCGGACGTGACGTTGAACGCGCGCGACATGCTGATCAAACACGTGGTGATCACCGAGCAACGGACCCAGACGGACGTGCCAGTGCTCGGGTTCGAGGTGGTCGAGGCCCGCGAGTGGCTGGTCGTCCACGCGGCCGCCAACCTGTTGGCCGGCCGCCAGTATCTGATAAACGTCGTGTTCGTCGGTTACCTGAGGCCCGACATGACCGGTCTGTACAATAGCGCGTACACCGAGGACGGCGTGGACAAGTGAGTGACAGTCGTACTTGCTTCTCTCCACTCACTTTATTTCGCGCCCAATAGCGGATCCAGAATCATAACTTCTGGAAGGGGTGATTAGATAAAAAAAAAAATGTGTATACTTCGCTCGTAGGGGTGTTCTTTGCACGTCGGGTGGGATTCTCTTGACGGGTGTATTGAATTTTAAAGAAAAAGATAAATCATTTCTTCGATAAAACGATTCTGAACGAAGAAAGTTAATAATATAAAAAATAAACGAGAAAAAAAATGTTAGAAAAATGTCCAAAATTTTCTTGCGTCAAAATCTTTCTTATATTATTATCTATCTATGTTTAAATTTTCATATAGTTCGGATCGAAAAATTATGCTTTCCGAGTCGTTTTTTGTTAAAATTTGGGTAGTTTCCCCCCAAAAAAAAAAAAAAAAAATTGAAGAATTGAGAAATTTAAAAATTGAGAGACTATCGTCCCCATCCCCGCCCTCCCCTTGGATCCGCGCCTGCTCGTGCTCTTTGTCAATACAGACTCCGATCTATATTTATTGATTTAATATCACTATTACTACTACTACTACCACCGTCGAAGGGAATGGGACATTTCGGCGATATTAAGTAAATACAATTATAGATAAAAATCTATCGATAATCGCTGATTATCAAACCGAAATGTCCCCACATTTCACAGAAAGCCAAGGGTTGATATCGATTTGAATCGAGTGTGAAACGAGCTTCCAAAGAATACGAAGGGAGATTTGTGAAGTGAACGATTTGAACGGAGCTGCGGAGCGAAATTGCTTAATGAATTTCATTCACATAGCGTAGTGACGAATGCCAAAATACTTATTATTATTATTTTTTTACTTATAATTTCAAACGAATTTTATTTGACTACCTTTGTATTTAATCTTGTCAAATATATTGATAAAATATTTTTTTCCCTATAATTATGTGTTCTTAATATTGTCCAAGTGATCACGCGTCAAAACGTCAGGCGCCGAAACATTCGCGTCGAATCTCTAGGACTTGAATGTCGTAAATCCACCAGTGCGTACTACGACTACTCAAAACCCTTGAGACTACTATTATCTAATTTTCAATTTTTCTATTGTTTAAACGTTTGAGAAAAAATGAATAAATAATCATTTTTTATTTATTATTTTTGCAAAATTTTAAAATATCTGTTTCCCGATAATTTATTAAGTAAATATTCGCGAGACACCACACATTGTATGTACTTGTTTAAGCTTCCATTCACGCTATGTTATTTAATATAAGGGAAGTGGAGTTATGATAATACTGATGAAATATTGGTGTCACCTGACTCGAACATAAAAAAGAAAAAAGGTAAAAACAACCTATTAGAATATAAGTATTATCGTTCGAGATATACGTTCTGCATTATTGTTTTCCAAAATATTAATCATAATGTGTTATCCAAACCTTTTTTCATCATACACCATCTAGAGTACTTTTACCGCAACGATAGATAACCTGTATTTCACGTTATAGACTGTATGTGTATTAAAATTATTAATTGACAGTATACTCAGTAGTGGATCAACTATGTTGAAAACAACATAACTAATCTCCATATAAAAACTTTTTTGCATTTTAAGGAACAATGTTATCTGTCGTTATCTCGTTCGCAGGTGGATGGCTGTGTCACAGTTCAAATATTCTTACGCGAGAAGAGCTTTCCCGTGTTATGACGAACCTGCATATAAAACCCCATTCAATATATCGTTGGGCAGGCAAGAAAATCAAATTTCGTTGTCAAACATGCCACGTTATTTGACCCAAAAGCTGTGAGTGGAAACCATTTTTTTCTCTCAGTTTTCTATTATGCTGACCAAAGTTTTTCTTTTACCATATTTCACTGTAATTCTTTCGCTTCACGTTATAATGTAATGTAAAATAAAAGAAACACAGCACAAAATAAACCATTAAATGGTTTATTAGATACATTTTATTTTAAAGCCAGGATTTTAAAATAAATAATTTACATAAATGTATATCTATTAAGGTAAATTTACAGTTTTCTTAATAAATCAATGTAAGTAATTCTTATTTTTGTCTTGGGCCACTGAAAAATTGTTGAATATTAGAGTAATGCGTGTGGTGCATACCCTATTCCAAGTTGTATCTCGGGTCGTACGCTATCTAAATCATAAATTCATCGTTGTTATATGGTATGTAAAACGCAGTATGTTGCACGTATATTACCCACTATCAGTTAATAATTAGTGTCAGGCGCGTAGCTAGGATTTTCTCATGGGGAGGGTTCACAAATTTTTTCGTAAACACTTATCGGTATTTATTTCAATCCATACGACCTATAGTGTTACTATAATTTCACGAAATATTTATTTCTTTTTATGAATGTACAATATACCAAAAAAGAAAAAAGTAAGAAACGAAATAAAAATTATATTTTCTATAAATTTTAATATTTTATTATTACCTATATATATGCAGATGAAGGACTGAGTTTCATATTTTATACAGTATTTATCAATTTATAGATTTAAAAATACTGTAAATTGTTGTATTTAAATTTAGTTTCATAATATCTCAGTCTACTTATTTTGTGTTTACTTTCACGAAGTCTTTTAAAAAAAACTCAAAAATTATATACCATAAATTACAAAATACAAATTTTACTACCAAACCATATTTTTATTATTAAAGAGCAGAGATAAAATATATTTTGAATGTTCTGATAAAAAAAAATTCCTGCGTAAAAAAAACATTTCATCTCGCTGAAAATAGACGAAAACACAACGCAATTATAGGTAATATCGCGAATAATAGAGGCATTGCTCAACTGGTTGAATTCAATTGGTTTTTGAATTTAGCCCGTTTAAATCTATACACAATAATGATTTTTAATAAAGAAATGGATGACAATATATTTAATTTGACCGAAAAGATTTTGGTGAAAATTCTAAAACAAATTTTATTATTAAGTTTGAAGTTTTTTAAATCTAAAATAATTTCTATACTTCTATTTTTTCAAGGATGCTCAGAATCTCATGGGAGGGGTTTTGACCTGATAAATCCCCCCCTTGGCTACGCCCCTGATTAGTGTCATGCCAAAAAAATTCAGTGATTTGCAGAGGATTAAATGTATGCGAGTTAAATAATTATGATTAGGGAACGGATTTGTATGCAAATGCATATTTGTATTGGAATAAGCTTTTTGAAATCTAATGATAATTGTCCCCGATTTAGATCATTCTTATTAAAATAATACTTACTGTGTTTTGCATACTTTGCATATTTCAACGTTTTTTTTTTTACTTATTTTGCATATTTTAATGCATACTTTTATAGTGCATATTTTTATTTATACCACATATTTTTGTTCTGTCTTATATTTATATGTTCACAACCACATATCGATAAAATATGACTGATCGCAAACCCATATTATGATACCATATAATAATATATATATGTATATACACTGACACAGTTTTACCCGTAAAAATAATACGCACGACGTTGACTGATCGGTTTCCAAGTTTTTGTATCTAGTGATTTTTGATACAATTTTAATTCGTAACTTGCATATTTAAACGTAAACGTGCATAGGTAAAAATAAATACATATTTTGTAGCATATTACAGCATTTTTTAAAAGCATATTTTTAGGATTTTTAGTGCATATAAATCCGTTACCTAATTATAATAAAAAGATCACGTGGGTGTATTGTAGCTCTACACGAAAGATAACCAAACGGAGATCAAAGGAGATTGATTTTACTAATCCAACTAAACATATCAAAAGTTATCTTTGAAATATCCAAATATACATTTGTCTAGACAATATTTTTTTATCACGGGCAAGAAAATTATATTATGAAATCATCATCGCTATAGTCTAAAACGAACATTGGAGGAAGTTTTCTTAAATTCTTTCACGTAAATATATTATATTATATGAAATAAGTGGTTATTTTTCTGTATTCTCATTCAGCGTATGTCGTCAATGATAATATGAATTGATCAGTCAAGTACGTATACATAAATACAAACTGATAAACTGATTCACCACTTGAAATCAACGTTATGTAAAAAGTTGTGGTATGATTTTAATTATTAATTTAATTTTATTAGGTCATCAGATTAACTTTTAATATTACCTACTGTAATTTTGATCTTGTATAACAAAAATAATATTTATGTACAAAAATTACGTGTTATAATACGCTCTTCTCTGATAAATTAAATGAATAATTATTTCTCTTTATTCCAAAGAGCAAATTAAAGTCTTTACTGTCATCAACAATAAATGTATTTTTTGAATATTATCTAAAATGTATTAAAAAAAAAAACTAATGAAGAAATACCACGATTAACTTAAGTAGCCAAAATTATTATTATTTATTACTATTTTAAGAAAAATAATAATTACGTTTTAAAAAAATATTCTGAACGAATTCAAATTGAGGATATGTACTTTAAATTGTCCTTTTAAATATAATATTTTGTAAAATTTCGTAAAAAGTAATCTATTACAAAAATATTTTGAAATTGCAGTCCGGATAGACTGTAAAAGTTTTGCACTGAAACTAAATTAAAAATATCAGTATTTATCTATTATCCGAATTTATAAAAAATAATGTTATATGATTATATGAAAAATAAAGAATGGAAATTTTAATTGTAATTTTAATATTATTAAACCTAATAATAAGTCATCTAATTTAATATGTTATATATATATAAGTTATAGAGTAGTGTACTGTGTACACCTATAGAAATTAGTTTAATATTATTATTATTATTATTAATTTTTTTTTTTTTTGAGTATAATGAATGTGTTAAGTCAACTCTTTTTTGTCCGTAAAAACGTTAAATTTTTATTAATCAGAAATAAATTTTAATTTTTTGCATTTACTCTCACAGATATTATTGCCAGGAGAAAAAATTAACAGATCTATTATTGTAGAACTATATATTATTTACTAAATGAAGATTACTCATATGGATATCCATAAAATTAAAAAAATGGTCAAAATCAATTTTTTTTGGAAATTCAATTGGATTTCAGTTTTTACATTTAATATCTTCTGTTTTAAAGTCGCACAACAATTTTATTCTGTATATACGTTCTATTATAGACTGTGTAGTGTATAGTGTATTTTATGAACATTTACTGAACTTGACCCTTAGGCAATATTACGGATGGTGGGTGGATTATTTCGAAAGAACACCGCCGATACCTACGTATTTGGTGGGAGTCGTCGTAGGAGAATTGAAAAAACAGAAACGGCGCGCCCCTATCAAATCCAAGAAGAGCAAGGTGAATGTTTACACGTATGGAGATTACTTGGAGCAGACGGAGTACGTGACGACGGAGACGCCGGCACTGATCGAGACGATGGAAAATTACACAGGCAGCAGTAGCGTGACGAAAAAAATGGACCTGTTATCCGTTCCGGATTTCGACGGGGACGGCGTGGAGACCTGGGGTTTGAACGCGTATCGGTAAGTGGATTTGTAAAACACGCAATTATTCCAACGAAGAAGATACATTTTTATTTTGGGGTGGTTCTTATTTCTGATTGAACATAATGGCAAAAAAATAAATGATAAATAAAAATTAATATTAACATTTGAATTTATTTCTCGTCATTTTCAACAATACAAAAATTCGGGTTCACGCGCGCGCGCACACACACACACACAACGCCGTTAAAAGCCATATCGGGACCTGTAGAATAACTTTTCACGGGCCCCTCCAATCTTAAAAATTCCATAAATATACAAGAAAAAATAGAAAACTCAACATTTTTATACAGAAAAACTTCATACAAAACACCTGGAAATGATATAATTAAATAAAAAAAATAAAACAGAAATCAACTTATTTTGGGGAAATCCTTACATCACAATATTATTACACAATTTTAGATTCTAAGTAGTGGTGAAGAAGTTTATGATTTTACAGTGATGTTTATTTTTTTTTCTGGAAATTTTTTTTTGTATAGATCTACTTGTCCAAAAGTTTTGATCAGAAACTTTTTGAAATCGGATTAGCCTCTAGTTGGTACTTTAAAAATATAATTTTTTGAAATTCTCGATTCTTCATTTTTTTTTTTTTTTGGGGGGGGGACTGGAAAACTACCCCAAAATTTGACAAAAAAGATTCGGAAACCATAATTTTTTTACCCAAACTGTATAAAAATTTAAACGAAGAAAGACAATAATGTAAGAAACATTTTGGCACAAGAAAATTTTGAAAATATGAAAAATAAAATTCGGGTATTTTTCTAACACTAACAACTATTCTCTCAAATTTTTTTCCCCCTTTTCTTTATTTATTGGGTAAAAAAAAATGTAAAGTAAAGTATAGACAAAAAGGTCAGACATACTTCGCATCATGGATATTCTTTGCTCTTCGGGTCAGATACTCATGGTGGGTGTGTTAAAAATGACGACTATTTTTATTCTTTATATTATTAACTTCCCTTGTTCAGAATCGTCTTATTAAAGAAATGATTTATCGTTTCTTTAAAATTCTACACACCCATCAAGAGTATTTGAGCCAAAGAGCAAAGAATATCCGTGGTGCAAAGCATGTCTGGCTTTTTTTTATTATTTTGATTTTTTACCACGTGTGTTCCATGATGATGGCTACAGCGAGAGATACATGCTGTTCGACAGCGAATCAAAAGCCAAATTCAAAGAGCAGTCCATCATGGCCATACAAAAACAGCAGAGCCATCAGTGGTTCGGCAATCTGGTGACTTGCGAGTGGTGGGATTTCGTTTGGTTGAATGAGGGTTTTGGTCGGTATTTTCAATATTTTGCAACGGCCATGGTGAGTTGGATAGTTTTACCTACCTCCCTAACGTTCATCTCCGGAACGAGCTCTCAGTTTGTCATTTCGAGCATTCCAGGTGAAACCGGAATGGCGATTGGAAGAATTGTTCGTGGTGGAACAGCATCAAACCGCTTTGGAATTTGACCAAACCCTGAGACACGCGATAACCACAACAGTGAACACTTCCGAAGACATACAAAGTATCTTGGACCGCGTGACTTACAACAAAGCCGCAGCCGTTTTGCGAATGATAAAACACGCGGTGTCTGAAAATAATTTTCGAAAGCCTCTAATGTTGTATTTACGAGACTACAAGTAATAATTCGCACTAAATTCCATTCGTTGATTTCTGAAACTTGACTTTTTTTTTCTTTTTTTTTTTTTTTTTAGCTACGATGTGGTGAGACCAGAACACCTGTGGTCTGCGTTCGAAAATTATTTCTTCGACACCGGATTCAAATTGAGAGATGGAGTGCCGTTTACGAACTTTGTACTTTCGTGGACCGATCAGTCCGGCTATCCCGTGATAAACGTCACGAGGTTTATGAACACATTTAACATCACCCAGGTAAAAGGATACTGAACCTAACCTTGTGCACGTAAGTGAATCACCAAACTTACGGAGTACTACAATCCGTACACCCACCGATTAACGTTTCAGGAAAGTTTTTCAATTTTGCCGTCCCGCGATAATGCCAAAACGTGGTACGTCGGCCTTACCTACACCACTAGTGTGGCGCTAAACTTCAGCGACTTAAGTCCGGTCAAATGGCTAAAACCGACGACGACCTCCGTGTCCATATATGATGTTAACCTATTCGACTGGTTCATTTTCAATTTACAATCGTCTGGTATTGCAGTAATATCCTATTTGCTATTTGCACGTTTACGGAACAGCCTTTTATCTTTCTTTCTTTATTCACACAGTTATTCATTTTCCTTTTAGGTTTTTACAGAGTGAATTACGACAAGGACAATTGGAACGCACTCATACAACAGCTGAAGGTCTCCCACGATACTATACACGTTCTGAACCGAGCCCAACTGATCGACGACTCGTTCAACCTTGCCAGAGCAGGACTGTTGGAATACTCGACAGCGCTCAATTTGTCTACTTACTTGATCGAAGAGGATGACGTCATACCGTGGTACACGGCCATCGATTGTTTGTCTTACGTTGTCGAACGAATGCGTCGTAGTGACGAAGGTTACGATTACATCACAGTAAGTTCATGTGATAATAAGCTAATCGAATTCGAGAACACGCCACAAATACACATGCATTAGATTATTGGTATCTACGTGAATCGCTTTTTAAGTATATATAGACTGGCCTTAAAAATAGTGTTGGTTATTTATTGGTTATGGTTTTAAACTTAATAAGTTTTCATTATTAATTATTTTATAATTTTAAAAAATAAAATCTAAAATCAGGTACTGGTTATTATGCTACCGTACCTATATTAAAATATATATATATATATAGATGTATTTTAGATTCTGAACGAAGTGAAGAAGCTAGTGTTTTTACAATGATGTTTATTTTTATTTTTTTTTATTTTCCTGTGTACAACTTTTCGTATAGAAATACTTGTCCAAAAGTTTTGATCAATAACTTTTTGCCTCTAGATTGTAATTTAGAGAGGTAATTTTTTGAATTTCTCAATTCATCAATTTTTTTTTTTTTTTTGGAAAAAACTACCCAAAATTTGACAAAAACGACTCGAAAACCATCATTTTTAGATCCAAACTATACGAAAATTTAAACATAGATAGAAAATAATATAAGAAAGATTTTGGCGCAAGAAAATTTTGGAAATGTGAAAAAAAAATTTTAGAAATTTTTCTAAAATTTTTTTTTCTCATTTATTTTTTATATTATTAACTTTCTCCGTTCAGAATGGTTTTATTGAAGAAATGATTGATCGTTTCTTTAAAATTCAATACACCCACCAAGAGAATCCCACCCGACGAGTGAAATACACACTTTTTATACATGTATTTCAAGTTTAAAAATATTTCATTAACGCGAAAATTATTAATTATTCGTAAGCTCAACCCAAATTTGAAAGTGACGGTTTTTTAAGTTGCATTTTTTCATTGCTCTTCCGCCAACGCGTATGGCAATCGAAATTTGGTAAAAACAAGCACTATCGCCAGGGAACCGGATTGTACATATAGTTTAAAATACATAATATTCTAATAATTAAAATTAGATATAACTGGGGAAAATCAATTAAGACACAATCCAAGCTTTATATCGCCTCCTATCAGAAGAAAAAGCGACAAAACCAGTTACAAAAACAATAATGCTTTTGACAGGAAAAAACGGCCAGGACAACGATTTGTCACACCTGCACGTTAGGTTAGGTTTGGTTAGGTTGTATAGCGGAAGGAAGGCCCTACCGGGATAAGTTCCCCCTTCCGTAGCGCCATGTTATCACAAAAAAAAAGGTTAGGTTGTGTATAGTTTTGTTTTTATCGAAAAATGATAAGCCGTTCCATCAGAAAAAAAAAAAAAAACATTTTATTTTTAATGCTAGAAATTAGCTCGTGATCGTATCAAATGACTTAAAATGACTTTACATTATAACTTTCAGTGTATCCGTCACCCCGAATAAGGGTGTAAGGAGGGTCTGTTAGCGCAACTTGGAAAACATTTTTAGGGGGAGGGCTAATATGTTTATTAATTTAGCCCCCCCGAAAAAGCATTAACCTAATGTAATCCTCAAAAATTCTAGGGGGGCTTAATCCCCTCAAACCCTCCTCTAATTGCACCTATGGGAGGGTCGTTTTTTTGAGAAAACTGGTTGCAAGTTTTGATTCTAAGCATAATTGCGTCAATACGGTTTTAACATCGAAAAAGTTGGATAAAATGGCAATATAATTCGAGAAAATGCAGCAAACGTCACTGAACAAAAGGGAAGCAGGTGCAATAGGTGTGTTGTATGAAAGTTCTTCATGAGCTGCTTTTTAATCGAATCACCCTGTATGTATATGATATATATAATAAGTACATATTATTTTTGTTTTTTTTTTTTTTTTTACAAATTTACGGTTTTAGTTCTAAAGTTATTCAAAAACATTTAAAATTAACTCGCTTCGAATAAAAGTAGTTGAACTACAATATTTATACTAGAGCTGTTGTTTTCTCGTCTCGGACAAAATAAATTCTAAATGAAAAAAAAACCTGCATAGTGGCATCAATCTGGTTATTGTGTACTATTCTTACTACACATAAATATTATTACTTTAGACTTTTAGGAAGAAAAATATAATATATATATATATATATATATCGGTCAAAATTATCTGACTTTAACCTCGAGAACGTTTTGCATAATATAATATAACCAGTTCCCTACGAGTTGCGAATTTCGAAAAACTAACCAAGGACAGTTGGTGAAATTTTTCACTATAAGTGTTTTTTTATTTAATTCAATATTACATTTATATTATTTTTAACACATTTTAGTGATCTATTAAGTTTTGCTGAGAGAAATTTTTTTTTTTTTTTTTTTTTGAGTATGAAATCCAACAGAAATATTACTTGAATAATTATATTAAAGTCCCATTACGAAAATTCAAAGCTGGGAAACGGTTTATGCAAAACTAGTTAAAACCTAGGTCTTTTTCATTTTTTTTTTTTTTTTTCCATACCAATACCAAAACTTTTAAGTCCCGTTAATTGTTCTGAAAACCGTGATAAACTGTTAGCACAAAAATTAGAAAACATTTATTTTTAAATAATGAACTTATGTGATGCTGATATTAGATTCTAGAGCGAAGAAGCAAGTGTTTTTTAAATGATGTTTTTTCCCTTTTTATTTTTTATTTTTTTTAGATTCTGAATGAAGTGAAAAAGCTATTGTTTTTACAATGATGTTTATATTTTTTTAATTTCAATGATTGTATATTTTTTAAATTTTGAATATAAATAAGAAAGCTTTGACTTGACATAACTCATAAAAATTAACGTGGATTTCAAATTTATGTATTTCAAAAGTGTGAAAGAAAATTTTAATATTTGTTATGTCGTTTCAAAATATTTTTAAAAAAAATCTTGCAATTATCGAGAAGTGTGCAAATTTTTTTCAATATTCGCTCATGAAAATTCTTACTAATATATATCATTTGAATTTTTCTACTAAATACTGTAACAAATAGCAGAGTTCTAAGTAAAATGCATTGCATGAGACCATGATATAAAAAACATGACATTTGAATTTGCATATTTTTACTTTGCATGTACCATAGATTTTTCAATGTGAATTCTAAGTGCATATATTATTGTTTTTATTTGCATATTTTGACAACTATTGTCATAACTTTAAACTTAACAAACATACAAACTTCCATCAATCCGTAATAATTAAGCAATACACCAAACCTACAAAAAAATGGTAATAATAATAATAAAAACTTATTCAAATATTTCTCCGTACAATTTGTTATTATTAACAACTCGTTGTTCAATCGTAATATTCGCACAAGTATGAACACTAACGAATTTCGTTCGTAGTAAGTTAATAATAATTTTATTTTGATTTTAAATTATAAACTTCAAATGTACTGACGTTAGAATAATAGAAAAAATCCAAATGAATATTTGAAAAAGACGGAACACCACGGCCAACGGGTATTATTCTTCTCTCCTCGGGTAGGATACAATTGGTGGATGTATAGCATTTCGAAGAAATTATTTCTTAAAAAAAGCAATTATTCTTAAAGGAATCTTTATATTTTAATTGTACACAACAATAATCAATAGTTTTGTACAGAGTACGTTTAATAATTGCACAACAGAATAATTTTCCATCCATTTCATTATTCGTGAGAAGGAACAATTTTGTCTCGTGTTTTGAAATTTAAAGGTTTTATAATTATTAAAAATTTACTCAACCAACTTTAATCAAAATTTAAATATTAGCTGACCTATATTATACGAGTGACCTTGTTGAAAATTTTTCACGCTAAAAAATATAAGTTTAATACGTTACGAAGTAATTTCGAATTCTGCCATTATTTTAATTATAACGGTCATAACATTTATTGAGCTGTAATTTTAACTTGGAAAACTTTTAAGAGAAAAAAAAACAACTACGAAAAGAAAAACATGTGAGAAATCTATATAAGTAAAAATCCGGAATTCTACCAAAATAAGAATTAAGAAATGCGTGTAGTTTTAATTGAAAAATAAAATAGTTGAATAAAATAGTTCAAGGGACCGGTCAAAATAGATCAAAATAACCGAAACAAATTTAATTTGATAGTAAATTTATGTGAACATTATATTATATTATGTATTACAAATGTATTCATCTTTTTTTTTTTTTTACAAAATCGCGATCTCAAAGTACATACAATATATAATTCAATTTACTATTACTTTACGTCTATTAGATACATGTATATGTATCTACTTTTAGAGGATAATTAATAAGTTGACTGTCCATTTTTTTAGAAATCTTTTTGCATTTTACTGGAAAAATATTATTCATCTGGTGAATTCATATAAGTTAAGATATTTATACGCCAGCTGCTGTGACCGGGTAGAGAAATAATGTATCAAAATATTTTTCCGTCCAATAAATGAAAAGATTTAATTCATATTTAGTATGTACTTTTACACATAAGTAATATTTATTTTCTTAACCCCTCGTATCTTATTACCTTTTTCTTAAGCCCCCCCCCCTGTGGTGCGGGGTCTGCGGACCCTCAGTTACTGACCACTGACCTACTGCAGGGAGGCGATTCGGAAAGAGATTATTACGCACGAGACGCAATTCGTATAAATATACAACTTATTACACGTGTAAACGCAATGTTTTCGTGTGGTGTTTTTTATTCGATAACAAATCATTGTTGTTATTCGTATGTAAACAATAAAACACAGACACTGACCTAACCCAACGAAAACGTGTTCGACCGTCGGTTTGAAACCGAAAAGGCCGCATCGACTCCCCCGCTGGGCATTGTACATATCTGGGTGTGGCCGACTACGCGCTTATTATCATCACCCAACACTCGAGACTTGTATACCATTTAAAAACACTACGGAATTAAGGACTGTAAAATGCGTCGGAAAATTGTAAATATTATGCTCTGTCATACGTTGTAAAAGCATAAAAAAAAAAAGTGTGTACTTCGCACGTCGAGTGGGATTCTCTTGACGGGTGTGTATTGAATTTTAAAGAAACGATAAATCATCATTTCTTCAATAAAACGATTCTGAACGAAGGAAATTAATAATATAAGAAAAAAAAAAATGCGAAAAATCGGAGTGCCCGGTACAAAAATTTTATTACATAAAAACTAACAAAAAAAAAATGAGGAATTTCCGAAATTTTCAAAATGTTGTACTCAACTCAAAATTGATCAAATCTTTTTGAAATTTTCACGAAATGTTTTCGTAGCTATTTTAAGTGGTTGGTGAAAATTTCAAGTATATACGAAAAGTTTTACACAGAAAAAATAAATAAATAAACGTCATTGTAAAAACACTAGCTTCTTCACTTCGTTCAGAATCTAAAACAACTTGAAAATCATGCAGTACAATCATTTTTAAGGTTGGGACATTTTTAATAGATAAAAAGAAAAAAACGAATAAATTTGACAAAATTAATGGCAGGTTACTGAAAAATAAGACAAATGGAAACAGTTTAATAGAACTTTTAAGTACAATTTTGAGTATTTTTAACGCAATAAATTTTTGAATCTTTTTAGTGCAATAACTTTCGAGCCCCAGTGACAAATGAGACATTACATTTCACTTGAATGCTTTTATACTATAACATAATAATATTAGACTTTTGTTATGATTGTCCTACACCATAAGGATCTACGTAGATAGGTACGAGCGACGATACATTGAGTTGAAATTCATTTCTGTGACGAAATATTCGTAGAAATAAAATGTCAGTCACGACAAGAAATGGTCGTCATAATATGACCGTAATTATACAAATTTAAACGCTTGTAAAAAATAAAATATTTATTGAGCAGAGTTCTGAGAAAATTCGACCACGTGCATATGGAAAAACACGTGAAAAATGTTTTGGTGTATAAGAATTAATAATAATAAAAAAGTCTTATGACGAATGATGGTTGAATGAAAAAAAAAAGTTATTTCCCAAGAAAATACCTTACCGGTTTCGTACGAATTCTAACTTCAAACGATTGTCAATAAAAAAAGTTCATAATATAACAAGAATTTAAATTTTTCGCTAGAAAACAACTCTCTTAAAAACCGAGATATTTTCTATATTTATCATAATAACTGTCGATTTCGAGTTTCTAGCATTACCGATTTCGGAGTAAAAGCGAAATTATTAAAATTAAATTTCATGAAAATCCAGTTGCAGTTTATTTTCAAATTGCCGGTAATTTTTGTTTTTAAAAAATTAATGAGAATTTTACAATATGATCTGTTTAAAGTATCACGCGAATAAAATGATCTACAAGTACAATAAAATATTATGTACTGTTCCGATCATTATTTTCGAGTAGAAAAAGTGTTTTTACAAAAAATAATAATAATAATAATAGTCATAAAACAACTGAAAATATTATTGAAAAACCACACTTCGTTTCTTCTTCGCTACACTCAGAATCTAAAACAAAGAATTACGTAAAGATATTATATTTTAACGTTTCAATAATAATTTTCTATTCATTGGTGTTCTGACCGATAATGTATTGTTATTATTTTTTTAATTATACAAAATTAACTCGGGTTTTTTTTTACTTTATTTCATTGAGAATTGAAAGTTAATTACTTTTCTGATTTTAACAAGATCATTATTTCAACAACAACATTTGTACCGAGAAAATAATATGGCGAACAATAATTAGTAAATCGAATTAATTTTAATTATTATATATTATTGTATTTCCTCACCGCGTATCAAACGAAACCGAAACCAAATACGTCATTTCCGCGCGTAGCCTTGAATTTTTCGACATTTCTGCTCTAATTATTTTCTCGTGTGTGTCATTTCTCTTTAAATTGTCTTGAAAATCTTAACAATATAATAACCTATGCACGTCTTACAATGTACTATAATCCATATCTATGTATGTATTCAGCAGGTTGTTAAACTTCGACATGCACGTGCGCAGACGTTGCAGTTTCGCGAGGCAGCGTGTGAGAGACTCGTTTTCCATTTATTTATTTATTTATTTTTTTTTTTTTTTGTGACTAAACTTATCAAGTATTTAGTAAATAAACTAAAATCGCAAATTTGTTTCAAATAAAATGTTAATTGGCTCGTATAGCATAAATTTACAAAAAATAACATAAAATAACTACTTGTGTATCCTAATTATTATTGATTACATTAATTATGTTGATTACTATTAATAATTGATTACAGAAATTGAAAGGCATGGGCACGCAAACAATAACAAGATAAATTCACTTTTTTCGAAAATTACTATATAACAAAAAGTTACCGACAATTTTGTACAACAACCAGTTGAATCTGATGAATATAAATAATTAACTAATTTAATAAGTATAATTAAAAGAAAATATTATTTTGAGGGTAAGAAACAAGAAACCTTCATATTAACTAAAAATTAGCTAGTAGTTATTAAAAACGACTAAAAAGAGGGCGTCCTTCGCCCCTTGGGTATTCCTTCGCTCCTCGAGTGGGATACCCTCGCAGCGAGTGTATTGAATTTTAAAGAAAACTACAAAAAATCACTTCTTTAATAAGATGATTCTGAGCGAAACTTCAGTTTATTCAAGACAATTTTGTACTGCTAACGAAAAATTTACAAAAATCTACAATTATTTATGACACACATAACAACCGTGGTTACAGTCAAATTATCGGAGAGATCGTCGTTCCCTCCCTACCGTTGACAATCTCAGAAAATCAATCGTCTTTCCGAGTGTACCGGACCAGATGAAATTTCTGATCCACGAAAGTAAAAACCTGCACATTCGCGCAGGTACGTACTGATCGTAACTTTTGGACGGAATTTTACTACCCCCGAAGTCGCAAAAGAGGAATCACGTACGTATCATCGTAAAGAAAAAAGACATAGTAGTAGTAAAACCGAGAGAGAGTTTTTCGCTTCACTCGGAGAATATAAAAAGACACTGAGCCCCCCCCCTCTCAGAGTCCCCCCACCCGATCTATTCCCTCACCGCCACTCGTGTAATTACACCGCTGCGCGTGTTTCAACCCAAACTCATCGGTATAATGTATACCCACATACTCGTATGCGATCAGACGTTGGACCGCATTGTTATTATCATAACAGTTTCATGACCGCGTGTTGTTACAACAATACTATATATATATATATATATATATATATAGGTTACACGTATGCTGCACGTGTAAGACATAATATTATTATATTATTATGTATTTTGTAGCTGTTGTGTTATTCGCGTAGAAGAAGATATCATTTGAAGAGGAAGGGAAGGAAAAGTATATCAGCTGATGGTCTTGGAATCTGCGAAAAAAAAAACATAATATTTTAATAACAGTAGTTCCCCCCCCCCCCGCCAGAGGGAGTTGACCGATCGGCGCGGCGGCGTGGCGATATTTTTATAATAATAAATTGTACGTTGGTCGCCGCCACCGCCGGTGTGCGATTATTATGCATTTGTGCCATTGAGGAGGAGCAGTCCGTGATGTACACTATAAAAAGAAATTTACACAATGTGATGCAGTGATGCGCGCGCTTACCCGTGTAAAAAAACGGTAATAATAAAACGATAATAACGGCGGAGACTTATCGTAATACAGCAAAGTTGATAAAAAAAAAAAACTGTTTTAATCAGTAGTGTATATTAGTATGTTCATCCACACTCTAAAGGGAGGGTGAAGCTTCCACCGTCCCGGATGATGGGGATGAACATACTAAAATATACTGTTACTGCAGTTTACTTCCGATTTTCTAGACTTTTTTTTTTCAGGTTAATAAGACGTGTATGTGATTGTGAGGTTTTGTTTAATATTCAGCCAATAATGTCAAGAAATCAAAATTGTATTAGATAATACCTTAAAAAACACAACGAAATTCAATACAAATCAGTATTATTTATCTCAAAAGTGGTCAAATTATTCCCCGTCTGTATTACATTTTTGTCGATAGTGGGTAAAAACTAAACATTTGAAGTATTTAGTCTTATTTTATTATTAGTTAATTATTTTTATTTTATTATTACTAGTAGTTTCAGAGTTAAAGCGAAGTTAATAAAACCTATTTTATAAAAATCTCGTTTACAATATAATTTCACGTTTTTACTAAACTTTTCGACAGGTTTTCCCCTTCTTTGGAAAAATTATTGAGAATTTTGAAAAATTATCTCTATGTACACCGTATATGTGTCTAATTTTTTATCTAATGAGTTACAGTAAGTATAAAACTTTTGGACAAGTATTCCTATACGAAAAAGTGTTTTCCAGAAAAAGAAAAAAAAGAAATAAACATCAATGTAAAACCATCAGTTCTTTCGCTCCCCTCAGAATTTAAAAATAAATTATACATGCATGCGAGCACATCATAGTATATTATATTTTATTAATACTAAATTTCACACCCCCTCCCTCCCCTTAAAAAGTCTGAATTCCCCCTGGAGACGTGACACCTAAGCCGGGAACCACTGTTATAGTGCAATCGAACTTTTCACAGGATGAAAATCTGTTTCATGAACTTTGACCACTTCGTGTGAGATGTTTTTAAGTTTATGTGATGGAAGCAGATTTTATCCATTTCGTGAAATGAAAACTTTTATTTGATTTTTATGCATTTTTGCAGTTTAGGTACACGATATAGATACATTTTCATGAAATAAATGCAAAAGTAATTATTGAAATATTGAAATAATAGACACATTAAAATAAATAATAATAATAAATTTTATTTCAACTTTTACATAATAATCACTTTTTCACATAATAATCATAATTTAAATGTATACAATTGAGTTAGTTATTTATAAGTAGATAATATTATGTTAATGTTTGTTAAACGTAGAAAGTAATATAACAAACACAGTATTTATTGTAAAGCATATTATTATTATTGTAGTATCATAGCTTTTAATTATTTATTAATTAATTTATTATTGAACCTCAGTTTTGGTTTTGCGGTTTTTCTTCTGGTTTATCTTTATAGTGGGCATTTACGAGATATTTCTAAGTCTTTTTCTTTGTTTTATCTCAAACGTGATTTTTTCTAATCTGTATTTCAATGTTTTTGAAAATCTATGAAAGGATAAAATTGTTGATATTATTATTATTTTTGCAGTTTCATGAAAATCTAGCTCAATAGCAAATGTTTTACGGATTTTACTCAAATTTTCTGTAGTTTTTCCTCGGGTTTGGAAAAACTGTTGAGAATTACGAAGAATCGCCTCTTTTTTTTTTGTCTTTACTTGTAGTAGGTCAAGTAGGTACTATGCAAACTAAATTCTCTACCGGAAATATTTTCTATATATAGAACTCTTTCCATTAGAAAAAGCGTATTCATGAAAATAAAAATAAATTCTAAGTAATAAAATATATCATTTTAAGACACCTCACGGAATCTAAAAAAATAGACAGTAATTATTGTTTTGTAAGGACTTGAACAGGAAGGTTATGTTATAAACATAGACTAATATGTCAAAGGATTTTATCAGTATAGCTAATAAAATTTATTCTACTGTTCAAATTATTGAATATTATATTTTATTAATTATCACAATCAGATAAAACTTAGAAACTAGATATTGTAGAAAGCATAAAACAATGTACGTACTCTGTTGACCACGTTTTTAATATAAACAATGAAAACGCACGGTAGACAGAATATGACAAAAATACCATATCGTTCACACAAATAACAAAAATAAATAACTGAATTATACAGTAAAATGTAATGTAATAATATTGTAACAATAATAATTATTGTAGACAACAGTAAACATATTTTGATAATAATCATTATTGCATACTAAAAACTCGGGTAACGACTACTATAATATGCATTGTGATATTATCGATAAGATAATTAATATTTAATTAATTTAGTTGCAGACAGATGGAAACAACCGTATTCGAAAAACTGAAATCAGCGAAATGAGGACTGTTTTCGCACAATATTCTTTTATCGTATCTGAAAACGATGAAATGTATATTATAATAATATGATTATTGATGGTAACACAATAATATTATTTTCGTTTCCACTCAATAATGATTCATCCGGAGACTAAACACATGTTCGCTGTTGTCGCAAGTTGGATTGTGTTTTGTCACTGTTTCACACTGTTATTTCACATTTGTCACGTTTGGTGGTGACCCAAACTACACATTGATATCGAAGAAAAATTCAAAATAAAACAGTATGGTTAATATTCAATTTAATATTTCTCAATGTTTATGTTATCTATATAAAAATTAACGTTAAACAAGTCCTTCAAATGTACTAAGTCAGTACCTACATCGAATATGAGAAATTTTATTATTGCAATATTTTTGTAATTTTGGAAAATCTGATGTTTGTTTATTTTTCTTTTTTCTCTCTCTCTCTCTCTCTCTCTCTGGAAACACTTTTTCGCATAGAAATACTTGTCCAAAAGTTTCGATCAGTAACTCTATAGATCCAAAATCACACCCAGATGGTACTTTAGAGAGGATATTTTTAAAAATTTCTCAATAATTTTTTCCAAAATCGAGGAAAACGTCCTGCAGTCTTGGCAGTTCTGTAGTCAAACATAATTCATCAAAAATAATGTAGCTAGAAGCTTGAAACATTTACCGACTTCTAAAAAAATGGTCAAAAGAATACTTCATAAAAAATTCAAAAACATTTGATCAGCTTTGAGTTAAGTATAGCATTTTGAAAATATTGGAAATTTTTCGTTTTAACATTTAAGTTCAATACATGTATATTAATTAATATAATAATATGCAAGATCAGTGTACACAAAGATGAATTAATTTTGTTTTCTGGTCAAATTTCAACCACTTGATGATACACTAGTATTACACTTATTATTATTAGTAACTCATTACGCAAATTTGATCGTTTACACGAATGACGAATTGCACATGGCTTATTCTGTTATTAAATAACAATAAAATTGTTAAACATATTAAAAATTATTATTGTTGTATTTTTAAATGAAGCTCCACTCAGAATCGTTTTATCGAAGAAATGATTTTATCTTTCGTTTAAAATTCAACACACCCGCCAAGAGTATCCCACCCGAGATGCGAAGAACACCCCCCCAAGGGGCGAAGATACACTTTTTTCATCGTTTTCCGACAAAATATTATTACAATGTAGAATATGATATACTTTCAAAGGTGTCCATCGATCAAAATCCAGGGAAGGGGCAACAATATTATGTAATAATTACACGATGTAAAAAAAGCTAATTGAATGTACGTGTATAATATGAATATTTTTCTTATCTTTAAATACAAATTCTATATTTATCTTATTTTTAGCAATGTTTTCGATAATACTATTTATTAATTACACAGACATATATATACATATGTATGTATAATAAAATAGATTGCTAACTAATGATAAGACTTGAAGTTACAATCCGCCATTACAAGTAGGTCAAAAGTATAAAATGATAACAAAATTATTACGATTATCTAATAATCTCGGCTATAGCTATGCTAATAATAGAATGATAGTATTTGGAATAATAATTTTAAAAAAAAGTATTCGAATACATATTTTTCTGAATACTATTTTTCCCATGTATTCAAATAATTGAATTCTAAATACGAAAAAAAAAATATTTTACCAAGTTACGAATTATGTAAAATAAAACATTTCCACCACCATTCAATTTTTTCAAATCTATTTTTCTTATTTTTTAAAAAAAAACTAGGGGGGTGCAAGTGCACCTCCTTGCAACCCCCTCCCCTCACGGCTCCTATACATTTAAAGATACAACGATCATTAAATACAGGTAAGTTTAAATCACTATTAATTATTATAAATAAAATTATAAAATTGGCAAAAATAGAAAATAAATAGAAAACACCTATTATGATACACCACCATAGAGTAATATTACAAAACCATATTGTAATAATTATTTCTTCAGTTTATAAGCATATAATTATCTTTTCTATGAGCATTGTTTTACATTATACACACAGATATATATAATATAATTTTATATTATATCTGTGACACAGACTTCTATACCAAGTTAGTATAAAAGTCTATGATCTGTTGATCTGTGATCATTTAAGAAATTTTATCATAATATAAATCATATGATAAAAATTATAAGATTGTAGTTGACCTACTTGTGATGGCGGATATGGCAGCTTCAAATATTTACACGGATAGAATAGGGTTACCTAGCAATTAGTTTCTTATTTATATCTGTGGTTAATTGAAATCTAGAATTGTAAACCTGTGAGTTAAACATTGTCAACCTCAACCACGTTTTGACCTTTCTAAATGCACTAAATTACCTACCAATATATAAAAGTATAAATTTTCGGTGCATTTAATTAATTATAATACGCTTTTTAATAGTTAGAAATAACTTAGTTCTCAAGAAAATAAGAAAAAAAAAAAAGAGCCTTTTGTTCTTTTTTATGCGACATTATTTATATTATATATTTGTGATATTATAGAATAATTATAGAAACTTGAAATTTTGACTTTTAAATTCACCATTTTGGTATCACTACTTGTAATTTAGACTGTAATTTTTGTAAATTTGACTTTCCACTTTGAAATGTTACCATCATAACTCGAAATTTCGAATAAAAAAATCAAAAATGTTAACCTTATAGCATATAACATTTTGAACTTATGAATTTGAATTATTGAGTTTATCAATTGACAAACTAGAAATTTCAAATTGACAAGCTAAAAATTTGGAATCGCAAAAATAAAATTACAAGACACAAATTCAATTTTATCACAAATTGTTTTTTTTTACAAGATACTACTACACTTCCTCATAGTTTGGTTGATGTTTGATAATAATAGAAAAAATTATCAAATTAAAAATCACATTACATGCTATATTAATGCTATAGTCCTGACACACGATTTTGAAAATGAATCGTATACCGCGTTTATGTTGTCAACAGTGTCAAAGTAATTAAATTTAATCTGTGGTCATAAGATCAAAGTACCAAACCAGACTGAATGGTGGACACCAGACGTTATCTGAATTTTGACGACTGATAAATGTGATTCTAAACTATTAAAGTAAAATTTAGAAATTACTAATAAATTAATTAATCATTATTGCATTTGTCATCACTAACATCATCTGTTACTTTTTTGATTTTTGTTTACAATATACATTATTTTTGTGTCCCTCCCCTGCCCTCCCTTATGCACTTTGAATACGCAGTAGCGTACGCAAGATTTCAGTTCTCTTAGTGTCATTAACAAAAACCGTTCATACAGAATAGCTTTGCGTTCCCTGAATTTCACATCCGAATTTGAAGGGAGCAATACGGAGGTTATAAGTTGTAATGCGAAAAATACTGCATACACCACTGCTAATAAGTGCAATATAGGCTGGCAAAAAAATATGTAAATTACATTTACCAATACAAATAGTACACCTAACATATTACATAATATTATTTAAATTAATTTGTAATCTGAAGATAGACATTATCCAATTGATTTTAAAGTTTCTTGAGTTTGACTAGTTTTAAACTTATTTTTTATGCTTGCTAATTTTTAAAACGTTCGTTCGGCAGAACAATATGCCACGAGAATTGTTAAATATAACCGACCTGCATTAAAATATTAGAAAAATTATCTTTTGTTTTTATTTTTTCAAACCATCTAAATATTTTATAGAGATCCCGATATTTTCTAAATATTATCCAATTCCTTAGCACACCAAATTGACAGAAAACGCGCTTAATTATTTAATATTTTACTATATCGTTTTTTGATTCGGAGTGGAGCGGAGAAGCTAGTGTTTTTGCAATGATATTATTATATTTATTTTTCATAAACACTTTAAAATATTTGTCTATAAGTTTTTTTTTAAATGTATTATAGTTTCATAATATAGCAATAGAATTTAGAATTCCTAATTTTTTTCCGGGGCGCCATAACTGCAATGTGGGTCCTGAGCACGCGCATCCTCTGCCCCCCCCCACCCATTTTAGTCTGGGTTTGGAGACGGTGGGACGGAATCCAAAACGCGTTGATCGTTCTATCCGGAATCCGCTGGAAAAATCAGAACGGTGAGCAAACAATAACAGTGTATAGTTTCCGAATTATATACAGGCAAAGAGCACGTTTTAATAACACAACAATATTGTGTTGTTCGATTATTATGTCGTGTCGAGTGCTTTCGAGAGTATTATATGTTGTTTATTTAGAGAAGTCTCGTACGTAAAACCGCAGAAATTTATTACTAATAAACTGTAACCGTAATATCAATACTGACGACGATGATTTATTGCCACGTAAAACCGGAAATATAAAACAAAATTAAACCGAACGAGTTTTAGGGGTTCCACGAGGACGCATTTTTCAATAATAATATTATGTATTGGTATTAATTATCATGTGTACCTAACTATAATGGGTTAATATTTAATATTGTGTGAAAAAAACAAATAAATATTGCCGAACACGCCGATCTCGAAACCAGATACTTTTTTTTGCTCTCCCCACCCCCCCCCCACTCCCAACGAACAAAACTACCTGTAATGTTTTTTTATTATAATTTTGATAATATGTAATAATATTCTCTACTGCGCGCGCCGCGGAACAACGTCGTCGTCGAAAACCGTTTTTCCCCTTTGCCGCGGTTTCGTCGCGCCGCCTCCAGCCAATCGACACCGACGTCGCCGCCGCCGCCGGTGTACGTTTGCACCGCGCGCGCACGATCGACTTCGGACCGCGCGTTCCGGCGGTGCTACGGCGGCGGCGGCGGCGGTGAACTTGGTGAAATTTCCGGTTGCCCGTCGTCGCGGCGTACACACGACACCACCGCCGCCGCCACTTCGAGATTCCAAACGTTATCGGGGGTTGGGGGGGGGGCCTCGAGCGCGCGCGCGCGCGCGCGAACGTACTACACGCGATAAAAACGGCGACGAGAAATTACGCGCGCGGTCTCCCACCCACGGCCGATGGACGCTAAAAAATATATATTATACGTCGTCGATGAAAATCCAACAGGACGACGACTACCGATAGTGGTAAATAATTAATATTCTAGGAAGCGTCTTAGTAAAAAAAAGTTTAAAAAAAAAAACAATAGCGCATAATATCGATGGTAATAATAATTATTATTATTATTGTAGCGAATATAACACGAAAAATTAATAACAATATTATGTATACGCGCGCGAACGATATTCATATTTTATTCATTTATTAAAATAATAATAATAATAATAATAATAATAATATTGTCGTGTACGCTGCAGGCTGCTGCGACGTCGTGTATACACCGTGAGCGCCGCGGTGATGTGTGCTATACGGTCGTCGGCGATACCGCGGTGGTGGCAACACTGTGCGCCGCGATAGTACGATTATTATATTATTATATACATGTCGCGGCGGCGGCGGCGGCGGCATGGTCTGTCCGTTTCCCAACCGAAAACAATGGCGGCAGTCGTATGACGCGTCTCGTACCGGCATCATCCGTACGTCGCCCCGCCGTCCGAAATTCCGAGCGCGTTTTCCTC
The DNA here is from genome assembly GCA_025469315.1 of Stegophylla sp. TES_Ste_2020. Classification (NCBI taxonomy): domain Eukaryota; kingdom Metazoa; phylum Arthropoda; class Insecta; order Hemiptera; family Aphididae; genus Stegophylla; species Stegophylla sp. TES_Ste_2020. The sequence continues at coordinate 25,771 of JAIPRM010000126.1, read as the reverse complement.
CGACGAATTTCACCGATTTTTTCCGCGTTTCCCGTGCACAAACTCACCCACGTATTGCCCCCCGCGCGTAATGACGGTTTATTGCCGGCGACGACGGACCGCCGGAGCAGCAGCAGAAACTTGACGCGGGCAAAGAGAGACTACAAACAACAACAGACACAGATTTTGGCGAATCGTCCGAGCGGGAAAAAACCGCAGGCATAGAACGTCCACTAGGAACAAGGAACCGGAAGAGTACGTCTTCTTCTCTGCGAGAGTCGCCGCGGCACCGGTATGACGTGAACACGCCGCGACAACGGACGCGCAGGCGAAACGCGTCGTATCCCGTCCGCTCTCCGGACCGTTTCCGACGTCCTCTCCGTCGACGTGTGCGTATTACTGATTATTTATTGATAACAACCACACACGGTAGTAATTATATTATATAAACAATAAGATTCTCTCGGTCGAAGACCGCGGCGGCAGCGGCCGGAGACTTCTTTCCGGCGACAGAAATCGCCGCAGCCGCGCGCGCGGTCTTCGACCGATAATCATCAGTTGCCCCCGTCCCACTGTTATCAGTCGCGTTCTGTGTGTGTGTTTGTTTATTCGTCTTTCGTACTGATCACCGAGACCGACCACCGTCGAGAGGAGCTTTCGCGATTTTCGATACCTGTTGAGCGTAGTTTTGTTTTTTTTTTTTCGTCATCGCCACCGGCGATTTCTTATCAACACACAATTCGATTTCTTTGACGTTTCCCCATTAAGTATCGGATTTTTCACATGAAAATCCGAAAAATTGCTTATCATTTTGTCCACTATATACCTTATCTACCCAAATAGGTGTCTACACTTTTCCACGGTGATAACGATTCGATCGATTTGTTTACGTTTGTCTTTTTTTTTTTTTTTTTTTGCCGGTTTCCAGTGCAAATGTGAGTAGCCGATCGAAACCAATACCACTAAACTGGCGAGCTACCATCTGAATTGCGGTCCTGAAGGATTGGACCAAGGTGCGTTGTTGGGGGGCGGCTGTGGTGTGTTGCAGCAACAATCCGCCGCCCCCGGCATGGCCGATGTCGTTGTCCATAAGCGACAAGCGGTTATCGACAGACTAAAAAGACGAATGGAAGGGTACAGGCGGCACAATCAGGACTGCGTCCCGCGCTACAGCAACGCGTTCGTCGAGCAGCAAAACGTGCAAGAGACGTTGATGCTCAAACAGAAGTATATGGAAACCAAGACCAAAAGGAACGTCAAGAAGAATGACAAAAAACCTATGGAAAATGGGAACGTTATGCCACCGGTGAGTGAACACTGTTATTATTTTCCTAAATGTTTTTTAGTCGCAAATGAATTTGTCTCTTATCTCAAACGTTCTTTTTTTTATTTCTTTTTTTCTACTTGTCAACAATAAGTTCGTGTTATTATTATCAGTGTTATGAAAACATTGACGAGTTATTCACCCGTTTTGTTTCTCGTGACTAATAATATCAACTGTGGTCTTATATCGTATAGTAATAATTGTCAGCCTAATAATAATTATTCTATTAAAGTGTTCAGATAATTACTTGTACCTTAGCAATTATGTGTAGTGATAGGATCTGGACACTGCATTTTCTATCAGGTTGTTTACTACTGTTGCCAAGCATTTCATAATCAAACATTTCAAGGTCAATAATTGCTGATGTTAGTATATTCTGGGGACTTGATTGATGCTCTAAAGAACTGATAAAGTTCTTATCTATTATTTCATTTTTATATTTTTCATCATATTTAATGAAAAAAAAAAAAAAATCTAAATTATTGCTCCGTATAAATTACTGGGCAAATAACCGTAATCCATGATATTATTTGGTACTTTCATAAAAAAAAGTTCCAATAGCTACCTATTTTTGTGTTTAACTGAAAATGTCCATTAGATACCTAAATAATAATTGTAGTTTTTAAAACAAATTAACGTTATAATTCTAGACTTAGGTATATATAACAATAAGAAAAATGGCTTTGGATAAAAAATAGTGTTCATTGGTTCTTTAATTAATAGAATCTGATTTTTGAGGTCAGTTACCCTGCTACATAGACCAGAAAATATAATTGAATTGTATTTAATACAATATTGATAGTCAATGAACTTCACAAGGAAAAATTAACTCATTGGAATTCAATTTATTTTCAAACCAATCTTTTTGTCATTTTTCGTTTGTGTGTGTGTGTGTGTGTGTGTGTGTGTGTGTGTGTGTATGTGTGTGTTTTACTGTTTTAATGCAATCTTAATATTCTTCACATTTTGCTTTAAGATTAACATTGTATGTATTATATGCAGAATTTTTTTTCTGCTTAATGACCGGTTGAAGATCATATTGAGTACTTAGTGATTTTAATGAGTAGAACGAAATATGAAGTATTTGTTGAAGCACTAAAATGTTTTTTGTCTGAAAATCGTTATGTAGGTATAATTATTATTATAAAATGTACGAAATCTCGTGACTGGTTTTGCGAATTTCTTGTCCAAATAGTAAACATTTTATTGTTAAAATACTGTTTCTGATAATTCCTTCGGTTAGGTTAGACCTCGGTCTCCTTGTATGGTTAAGAATTTTCAACTACCACAATCCTAAATATTTAATTAGTCAATATAAATTATTTAAAAATTGAACGTTAATAGTTTTTTTATTTACTTTTTAATTTTCTCGTACGGCTACATATTGTAATAGCAAAAAACAAACAAATATTTGTCACCAATTTAACGTCGTGTCCGCTGACTTGATCTGCGCGTAATGTCTGTAAGTTTAAAATGTATAAGAAAAAAAAAAAAAAAATCAAAAACACAAGAAGCAGTATAAAGTATTTCACGTGGAGATGGCCCAGTTAGGATAACAATGCTCCCATACAGTTACTTATCGGTGAAAGGAAACTGAGCTCGGACGAAATGTACAATCTTTAGAGTAAAAACAAATGGACATGCGCCGTACGTAGCTGCATCGTGTGTAATATTTGTTCTAATGGAAATTTTTTTTTTATCATCCAATGTTTTACAATCTCTTTTTAAAAAATAACACACAATAAATAATAATATGTATTCGATATCAAATTGCTCGTCAGTACATTTTTCACAATAGCTTATCTGCGAACAAATTAATTACAACTCTCCGATGTCGTTGTCGTCGTCGTCGCGCACTGTTTGCGCAATTTGAATTTGTATATATATATATAATTTTAGATAACAATTTACGACTGAAAAAAAAGACCAAGAATACGAACTACCGCTAGACAGTCGCGTACGACTTTTTTTTTAAAAAAAGGCATTTTTCTTTTTTTTATACGGGATAGAAATATAGTGTTTAACAAAATATATTATGATAATATACACCTATTAGGTACTAGCCTATTATAATATAGGTACGGGCTGTGCTAGATTCAGAAGCGGAGCGCTTATCTGTTGGTTTTTGCCCTTGAACGGCTCGGTATAGGACACACATTAACAATGACTGTAGTTAAATACGTGTAATATTTTGTATATTATTGTGTACGAAGAACGTTTAGACTTGTGAAAATAATTAGCAATTGTATAATACGATTTAGGCCTAAGTATTAAAAATAAATAAACCACCGTGTGAATGAGCGAGTTGTGTGCGATGTGTTGTTGTTTACGCACCGGTGAAAGAGAGGAGAGAAAAGTGCGAGCAGCGACCGCGGACCGATAGAGGGACTCACAGATTTCGCCGTCGTTTACGTCCAGATGGCGCGCAAGTCGACGATTCTCGGCCTTTTCGTGCGAAATTATAATACATATTCGTTTGTAATAATTATTATTTTTACCTGTTTTACCTATATTTCACCTGTCCGATTTATTTATGAATATTATATGGACATCGGTTCGAGACCGTTTCCCCCCCCCCGGTATTTTTTTCTTTTTTTTACCCTCTAAATAATAACGAATACGCGCTACCAATGAGTTTTTTGCCCGTCTTCGCGGTCGGTCCAGTGACGTTCTTTACGAATGATAACAATCTGTAGTCGCGCCGCAATAATATAACACAAGTAATAACATAATATTTTATTATAAATAATAATATTATTATCCTCGCAGGTGGTGGCACGCGTCTTGGTCGACGCACGAAGTACGTGTAATTAATAAATTAATATTAAAATGATAATATTAATATGTGTTAATAAGTGCGTTGATGAAATAATAATAATAATAATAATAATATAATTTCCGATAGTAAACTTTATGTTCACCATATTATTTATAAATCTCGTAGAAAATAATGGTAAAAAATACGACAAATGGGTCGTCGTTGAGCGCAGTGTAGTCGCTTTTCAAAAAAGGGTTTTTCGGGGAAAAAGCGCACGACGAAGAGAGGGGAAAATTCACAAAAGTAAAAAGTCCAAGGCCGAGCGTAAAATATATATATATATATATATATATAGCAGCGTAGTGTCAGCGGTCGAACGCGTGCGCGCCCGACTGTGCAACCGGTTAACGGGCTAACAGGCGGCGGCGGCGAAATGTGTATTGCGGCGCTCGCGATCCCGTTGCTCGCGCCGCCGCCGGATTGACATGTGCCCTAACGCCTCCTAACCGCCGCCGCCGTCTTTCTCCCTCCCTCCCACCCACCCCCCGTCGACCCCCCGCCTACACACCAGTCGCGTTGCATACGAGCTATCGGTAACGGCGGCGGCGGTGGTGGTGTAATAATCGCGGCGGCGGCGGCGGCGGCGGCGGCGGCGGCCGTTGATTATAAAATCGTCGGCGCGCGCGCTAGTGGCCGGCCGCCGCACAGCCTGTGTATGGTACGGTCGAGTTGCACAGCGCGCTCGCGCTCGCATTTGGGGGCCCACGCGCTGCGCCGGTGAACGCGCGCGCGAACGAGCGAGACGCCGCCGCCGCCGCCGCCGCCGTTGTCTTTTGAACCGCGGGGATGGGGGGGGGCACACGATATTGTGGCCGCATGCCATTATCGTTTTCACTCGTTGTGTTCGACGCCGCCGCCGCCGATTGCTGCATCGCTGCGAAAAAATCGGACCTGCGACGACAACGTGTTGTGTTTTACGCGGCGGCCGCGGCAACAAGTTGCCATTGCCGCCGTCGTCGCCCCCGCCGCACGACCGGCGCGCACGCGTCTCCCTTTCCGGTGTCTTTGCACACAACCCGTTCCGATTCTTTTTTTGAATTATTTCGAGACGACCCACCACCGGGGTCCGCCGGTCACCGGTTCTACCGACTGCGAACTAGTACCTTCCAGAAAACGTGTTTCCGGTTTTGAAAACATTGAAAATCCAACGGTTTACCCCGGGATTCGTTAACGTTGTTCCAGAATAATGTTGTAATATTTGGTCTCTCACTCTTTTTTTTTTTTTTTTCTGTATACTATAATGATCGCCATTAATAACTTGATAATATTTTTTATTCCTAATATTCACTCGGAAACGCGGAGAAAAATAACCAATGGGGTTTTGTAGTAAACGGTATTTGATATTCGTCAAGTGGTGGATCCACGGGAGTTATTCTCGGCCGTGCCTAAGTGTTTTTTTTTTTCATAAAATACAGTGAAATAAATATTTGCTCGTTCCGGTTGCATCCGCGTCCTCGGATCGATCAGTGGCGTAATTAGGACTAACCGTTAGGTCATGGCCCATGGCGGGGAGGGGGGGAATCAACAATTGTACCATAAGAACATTAAAAACTCATATAATACAGAATACCTACCTATAATAATATTTATTTATTAAATAAAGTATTCTTAAAGTTTTCTTAAAGACCTAAATTTTTTAAGTATAGGTTATACTTTGTATTAGAAAAAAATTAAAAATAGCCTTTTTATAAACCTGATTTTTAGAAACTTTTGGATAAGTATTTCTTTACGAAAAAGGGTTTCCAGAAAGGGGGAAAAAATAAAAGTAAACATCATTGTAAAAACATATGAGCTTCTTCGCTCCGCTTAAAATCTTAAAATGTCAAGGTGGGGGGGATCGAACACCCTAATCACGTCTTATGATTACGCCACTGGGATCGATATCATTGTGCTTAATATTTTATGTTGTTAATATTAATATTATAATAATAATATATATTATTATTTTTTTAAAACAAGTGCCCTCCACGTCTGGTTTTCAATAATCACGTTCTTTTGTGAAATGTAATCGAACGCATTCTACTTGACACAACACATGCGCACGTGTTGGTGGTGGCCATACGAGTCGCTACGTTTTCAACAATAATTGTAATGAGATCATCGGAGTACTATGTACAGTACACACATTGTACATCATTCCGTTGCATAACTTTGTTGACAGAAAATAACGGCTCGGACCGTCGTCGTTCGATTGGTTAGGAATTTGAGGCGGCCCGTATTCCAGATAAATAATAATTAACCGTTGGTATATATTATGAATGTATAGGTACACATAGTACTTTGTGAAACGTCATATTGTATAACACGTTACCTTGAGAAAATGTATAATAATTTTATGTGTATACATTTATTATGATATAATCGTGTTTGGGGAATTCTGAGTCTTTTATTATCATTATTACTATTATATTCTGCGTGTTCCACGTGAAAGTCGAAACCATAGTACTGCAGCCGACGCACAAATCGACTGCGTAACAATAAATAACTACGTTAAAACATTTTTAATCGCACCAATAATAAATTAATAAATTCCCTTGTTTTCTCGGAATTTGACGTGCTGTTGGTAAGTACGTCAAAGCGGTCTAACTATTCTTAAATATCCTTATCAATCTTATGTCTGCACGGGTTATTCTCGGTACCTCCCGCTCTCTGTGTGCACACACGTGTCTTCTCTTCTGGGCGACCGTTTGAGAAGTATTGAGCACTATGAAAATCCGCGTTCAGAAATAATAATTATATCATTGTGTTTGTTGCTCGTGTCCGTTTCTAATCAATCGCGGTTCGTTCGAGCGGTTTAAGTCAAGATTTTCGGTTCCTAAGACGCTACTATTATTGTCACGACGACGACAACGGTACATGGTATGTATAAAAGTTGTTTAATATGTACACACGCGTGAACAGCCCTTCAGCCGCTCTCGGGGGCTTTATTATATCTATAACCGCGTTATTGTTCAAACAATACCCTTTTAAATAATATAAAAACGATCGCGTTATCGAGCACATTCGTATTTATTATTATTATTATTATTATTATACACTACTGACTCTGCTATTGAGACTTGAACAAACATATCGTCGTGGAGGGTCGCGGCGGTGGCGGCGGAGATCGAATGTCAAAAGCTTCACGGACTTTGTCGGGTTAATATTATTGTTTTTACAATCCCCCCCCGAAGAAACTTTCAATAACAATATTTAATAATAATAACGGTAATCGTTTAAACTCGCCGCGCCGTTGTTTTCGGGGACTTTCAAAGCTTTCACGCTTTGGGTGCCGCAGTTTGACACACACACACACACACACGTTATCACGTGGCGCTGAACGTTTCTCGAAAGTACAAACAATGATTTTCCGCGGATTTTACGTAGATTACTCCCTGCTATTTCAAACTTTTTTTTTTTTTGTATACATTACAAGTTGGATATTATCGTGCAGTGGAGTGAACGCGTCGCCGCCGTGGAGAAGTTAAATCTTCGACTTTGGGGTTTCGGTGCGGGTTTAGTGGGGGGGGGGCAGGACGAAGCCTGCGGCGGCGGCGGCGACTGACACGAGCGCTCGCGGACAAACGTAAACGCCAAGTGTAAAATATAATATTCTCTCGAGTTCTTCTCTTCCATGTCCGATATTTCTCGTAAAAAAAGCTACACACGACCGACCGGTAGTCTTCCCCGTAGGAAAACGGTCGTTTCTCACGTCCGGCGGTTCTTACCGAAGAATCCCGCGGCGGCGTGTGTAGAGAGAAAAGAGTTTTGTCATCTCGGCGGCGCGGCGGCGGTTTATTCGTTTGTTTCAAGGGTGTTTAACCCTCTGGATTATTCGTACGGCGCGGCGGCTTCGGCCAAAGGTGGCGAGAAGTGGTGTGGCGAGGGGGTGACGTGCCGGCTTCGGCCCGCGGCAGCGACGGCGACGGGGAGGTGATGCCAGCGAATCGATACCGATCTCTCATTCGTTCTCTCTCCCGCGCCCGCGGCGCCCGTTCCCGCGCGGCGTCACCGCGTCCCCGCCCCCCGTCCAGTCCACGCCGCCGCCGCCGCCGCCACCACCCCTATCCCGCCGTTCGGCGCTGAGAAGCGTTCCGCTCGTGTTGTATAATATCGGCGGTGGCCGGCGACGCGCGCGGGTGGCCGCGCCGCGCCGCGCCGCCACCGCGTTCTTCCCCTACGTGCGGCGGCATACGTATACACGCGGCTCTCCGCCTACGCGCGCCACACCGTGATTTTGACGTACGTATATACGCGCCGCCGCCGCCGACGCGCGCACGTTGTGGACGCGCGTGTCCGCGATGTCGCCGCCAATGCCGCGAGCGTTTTGTACGCCACCGCCACCCCATCCGGTGGTGCGCCTACGACGCGCCACCGCGGCGGCGGCGTTTGTGTAACACGTTATACACACGTATAATAACGTTATAATACTACTACAACTACAGCGTGCGTGCGTGTGCGTGTGTGTGTGTGTCTGGTGAGTGTTTGTAACCTATTCGCGGGTTATAATTCGATAACGCGCGTTTGTTTGTTGCGCGTCGCGCGTCGCGGCAACACACGCACACAATGCACAAACACATACACCACACCGCTCCAACTATTTGCGGCCGCTTTTTTTTTTTTTCTGAAAAAATTTATTTGTTTATATAAAATACACATAATATAATATATAAATAGAATAATGTCTGCTCCTAAAAAGCCTTAGATTGTGTTGGAGTTACGAATTTTTCTATATTAAAAAAACAGAGAAATAGAAAAATAATATTACTAAAACTATATTACTTGGATAATAACAATAATAATAATGATTTTATCACAATATTGTTTTTGGATAATTATTTGGACAAATACAATAAGAATGTCATTTTTTTATTCGGATTTATCGAAATCACTGGCCGGCGATAAAGAATAAATTGATAGTAACCGCCGGCGGAATCTTCGGTCGCGTCTCTAACGCTTATATTACAACGGCGGATTAAACGCGAAATCGAACGGCGGTGGCGTTTAATCGCGTTCGCCCGCCCGCCCGCACAGGTGCGTGTGCGGTGCCTTCGGAAATATTTTTCGTATTTCGTTCTCTAACCCAGCCGGTCAACTAGAATCGTTTTTCTGTGATATTTTTTTTGTCGTTTCGATCGAGAAATATCACCGAAAGTCACGTCGTGTACATTGTGTAATGGCGCAAAATGCACATTCGCGCGCACGTCTAGTCCCGACCTCCCGCTGTGTCACGCGTCGCATACTACCGTCATAGACGGATTCATAATCTGAATATAATTCGGTTGAGGATTTTTGGAGAGAGTGACAGATTAAAATAATATTTATTTTTTTTTTTCACTCAATAATAATATGTCGTCGACTGCAGTAGTGAAATCGCGCGCGTCTATTGTGTACTATTATTATTATTACAATATACGAGGACCGTTTCGCTTCCAGTGGCGCGCGCGCGAGAGAGAGAGAGAGAGGCTTCCGTCTTCGTTGCCCCTTTTATTTAATAAAATTAATCGATTTTCGTTCGGTACGGCCGCGCGCGTTTATTCGTCGTCGTCGTCGTCGGCGGCGGCGGTGGCGGTAAGTAAGTAAAGCACAAGCACCACCGCCGCCGCCGCCGCCGCGGTGGTGTGGTGTCGTGCGTGTGCGTGTGTTTTACACACACTCATAGGGAGGCCGAGCGGCGGTGGTCGAGAAACGCACAGGGGGACAGATGCGATCAGCGTTCGGTTGCCGTCGCCTCTCCCGTCCACCCGTTGTTTCTCTCGCTCCCGTCTCTCCCGTCCACACACGCCGGCCACCGGCCCTCGTCGTCGTCGTAGTGTCGTCGTCGCCGCGTCCCTCGAAAACGGTTCCGTCGATTATAATATTACACACACACTGCACACACACACACACATATGTACACGTGTGTGACGAGAGACGGCGGCGGTGATGACTGTAATATTATTATTACGTGTATGATGTGTGCGTGTGTAGAGTACCAATCCCGGGAATGTAGTAGAAAGGACCTCTTTGAGAATATTTTACTATTCGTAAATCAGGATAGGTATTAGCGCAAATACGCCTTGAAAAGTTGTTTTGTTTGTAAATTATAAAAAATTGGAATGAAACGTCCATGTTGCCGTGTTGGTATAGTGTTTTACTTTGTGAAGAAAACTGGTGACTTTATTTTACGAATCGTTAAAATTTTCGTAAACTGAGGTTCAGTGTTTCTTATTTTTCTGAAAAATCCGGAAGATACATCGGTTTGCCTTTTGAAAATCGTCCTCCCTCTCTCCGTGCTGTTTCTTTCAGGTACTTTCCAAAAACGAAAAGATTTCCTCGTCGAATTGAATTCTTGCCGTTCAAGCATTCGGTCGACATTTTGCTCCGCGATATCCAACGCGCCTTTATGTTCAGTGATTCTGCGAGTACAACAAAAATAATCATTGGTCTTGTCTTCATCTCATTTTATCCATCGGGAGAGGGGGGAGGTAATTAGTTCGAAAACCTCTGGAATTGTGAGTAAACGAGAGAAGGAAGGATATTACTATAACGTTCGCGTTATAATAATATTTTGTATTATGTGAAACGAGGAAAAAAGAAATTTATTCGTCTAAATAATAAAAAAAAAAAAAAGACTTAAATGTTATAACGTCGTCGTCGTCGATGACGAGTATTGTTATACGTTCGTAAAACACCTTTCGACATTGTAATAGTTCGGTGTTTTAGGGGACTGGTCGATTTCCGGCGTTGCACCGGTTGTCTCGGCCTCCGCCCGCCACGGTCGTTTATATATATGTATAAAAAGAATAATATTATACATGTGTATATATATGTCTATTGTCATGCGTACACACACTTAAACCTACAGACATACGTTTGTGTGTTTTATGGGAGCTACCCGACGACGTTGTTACACTCGCTCCTCTCATCGGCATCGCACAGTACACAAAATATTATATATTTTTTATAATCCACGACGACGACGACGGGACCAATACAGGGTGTTTACAAAGTCTTTGCCATGTCTGGTTGAGTATATATATTATATTAGGGGTTATTACTTTTCTAATGGCAGTTGCAATCTTTTGAATTCTCTTAATTCGTCGACACCTCTGTGGTGGGGTGGAGATACGTACACTAAATAATATTGTCTTTCACATAACTCCAGAGAGGAAAAAATCACTAACCGTGGAGACCATCAGCTGTGAAGACCCTAATCGTTAGCTTCCCAACGCCCCCAATGTGCTGCTGAGGGAAACTGCCAAAGACCTCTATCGCCAACCACTCAAAACCGGAGATACCTATTTTATATCAGCAGTAGGATGCCAAAAATCTGCTCTGCTGGGAAGTTCTTGTGGTTAATTAGTAGACTTTCATTCAACCGGTTGTTAAAAGAGATAATATGGCTTCTCGGAATCCGCCAAAGACTTGGTAAACACCCGGTATTTTATTATGTGTAATACGTAAAATATGTGTACTCGCACTCCGGTCGCCCGCGCGCTTGTGTGTGTGTGTGTGTGTGTGTGTGTGCGTGTCTCTTCTTCAGACTTCATTGTGTGTGCGATGTGTCCGCCGTCGCGGTGTATAGAACGAGATATTATGCGCGCTCTGCGCTCTCGTTCGAACACGTATGTATTTTAATCGTACGTCGTCGGTGCTCAAGACCTTGAACTTGTATTCACCCCAAAACCGTAGCATGCATAATCAAACAGGTATAATGTAATATCGTAACAATATCGTCGTGTGTCCGGTTTTATTATTATTTTTTTCATTCTTACCGCGTTCTCCGATGGTGTGTTGTATGTGTATCACAGTTCTGTTCGCTAGCCACCGAGCGCACAACAATCAGGGCCGATGTGTTGTCGACGACCGTCGCCCCTCACGTGCGCGAATGTCCCCCGGATATACCTGCTGTGCGGTGTGTCTGAAGCTCCACTGAGGAGGGGTCGATTTTGTAATTTGGCCTTTTAAACATAACATTTTATCCATCCCCCCCCCAAATACGTCATGTAAAACTCCTAAAACGAATTTGCTAATCTCGACCTGAAATGTTGTTTGTCTTAGTCCTCCAAACCTTTTTTGACTAGCGGCGCCTCTGATGGCTTCCCACTCTTAATTCTAACAAATGCATATATTTTTTGTTAGTTTGTCTTAGATAGATCAATAGATCCTGTGATCCGATGATTTAATGAGTCATCTATCGATTTACATAAAAATAAATCCCCCCTGTTACCCTGGCAGTAACATGTAATATGTTCATGGGTAGAAGGACGACTGGATGCGCCTGAAACACTGCGGACTGTAAACAACGACGAAAACAGCAGAGTTCATGACACTTGTGTGTAAATAGTATCGTCTGCCCCCGCATAAGAAGGAACCATTGACTCGTACCGTATTTGTTGGTGGTGGGTGATAAATGAATTTAGTTGATTTTCTTTCTATTATATAATACTATGTTGGCTGTTATCTTATTTTTTTGAAGGCCGTTATCGATAAATCCGGACAAGGTCAAATGTCGCGTGCGTTATTGAAGTGGTTTTGTGTCACTACTACTGACACTACTACTACGCACTTGGTAACGAAAAATGTTCACGTGTTTGGAGTTGGGAGGGGGGCATTTATAATAATATGATACGAGTGTGTGTGTGTTGTTCTGCGGAGAAAAAAATAATATACGACTCCGGTTTTTTCTCGGGTGTCCGGGTCGATTGATTAATTGTTCAATTGGACGTAAGTAAATTATTATTATAAAAACCGTTTGTGTCTCAGAGAGCCTGCAGCAGCAGATAAAAGATGTTCGATAGGAACGACGTTATCGACCATCCGTCGTCATGGAAAGCAAAAGAGACTACGTGCCGGCGGCATTGATCTCTTCGAAATTTTTTTTAAATTTACGATAACGTGCGGGTGTCCGATGGTGATTATCGGTTTGTCACGCGACGACGGGTCAAGAAGATTGTGTTTTTTTTTTATTTTCGTTTTACTCGTTATTTTATTATTATTGGTTTTCTTTATGCATGCACGAAAAAAACCATACCACTCGTAGTCGCCAGATGTATTCGAAACGTGTTAATAATATAATGTAATAATTAACATTAATAAATATTTCTGAACGACGAGTGGCCAATGTGTGTGTGTGTGGTGTGTATGTAGTAATGTAAATGACTGTGGCAGCAGTGGTGGGGTGTTGGTTACCTTGCCGGCACGATTTAACCGTAACGTCGTCGTCAGCTGATTATCGCAGTTTTTTTTTCATTATGTATGTGCATGTAGTACTAGTGTGCAATGAACTTTGTGCTCCCGATTACGATTCGTGATGACGACAATAGACGTCGGCGGCGGCAGTGAGTCGTCGAAAACAAATATAACAGTTTTTCTGAAAATTCGATTGTTACAAAACAATAATATGACGTACTCTATCATCATCACCTCCCAAAGTTTTACCGATATTACGCACTCTCGTGTGCTTGTTTTGGCGCACGGGACACGTCGCATACCTCTAAACAATAAATATAATTATTGTCGTCCTTGGAGCAGCGATCGGTTTGCGTTCAAGTCGTCAAGACTCACGGACAGTGCTCGTTAATAATTATACTCGACGATAAAATAATATATTAATAAATGTCGCATAGTTCCGATGTTACGGGCGTGTTTTATTAAAGCTCGTGGGTTAAAAAAAATTGTCGTTTGCCTCCCACGTACTCGGCGGCGACGGTCTTCTATATATTTCTGTTTCAATATAATAATAATAATAATAATAATAATAGTAATTCATCGGCTCTTTGTGTATTTGCTTTTGCGGAAAATATGGTTAGGATATAAAAAAAAAAAATCGCCAAGTATTTTTAAACACACACACACACCACACACTGTGTGCTCTCTCCTCCGCGCGTGCGTAATACACACGTAATGGCAACCGTGTCACACACACACACAGACGCGCGCGCTCACTATTCGCGCAAATGTATTGTGACCCTGGGCCTAAGTATCGTTCTCGATCCTTGGAATTTTACCTTCCTTGCGTTGTCGTCGTCGTCGTCGTCGTCGTTCGGTTCGTCAACGAACGAACGACACACTCGCATTCCTCTTCATTGGTCGTTTATTATTATTATTATTATATTATTTTTCTTCTTTTTTATTGCTGGCCCCTCTCGTTTAATAATTGGTAAGTTAAAAAATAAAATAAAATTTTTATTTTGAACCCACATCCGATGACCACGATTTTTCTTCCTGTTCATAGTAAATATTTTTGTCCGACACACGTTATAATATAATATTATTATTTAATATTTCTATAACACGGTGGTTTTCGGTGTCGTGTTGAACCGCGCGGCGTGTGGGTGGGGGGGAAATGATGGTATATTATACGCGCACGCAACGTCGTCGCGGCGTGTATGACGCGTCCAGACCACCACCTGCGCGACGCGCGGCCGTATTTCGAGTACGGTACGCCTAAATAATATTATTATCGTGCGTGTAAATTCGACGGACGAGTAGCTGCGACGGCGGCGGGGCGACGCAACGATGTGGTAACTGCGGCTGCCGCCCGCGCCGCGCCGCGCTCGTACGGTCATTGGGTTCGCGGCCCGTGGCAACACCGTGTCTCGTGTATATATAATATACAGCACACAGAGTACAACTACTACTACTACGCGACGGCGGCGCTCGTGCCTCGCCGCAGTGCAGGCGCAGTTTTGTTTTTTGGATCGGTATTATGTCCTCCGCGCCGCCTCGTCATCTCACCCACCCCACCGACGTCTCCCCTCTTCGGGCTCACTCTCACTCTCTCCGTCCGTCCGTCCGTCACACACGCGACTTCTTTGCGTAACCCCCTCCACCCGGAGGGGCAGCCGGTATATATCGCGCGCGTACACAATTTATTACTCGTATTATTACACACGTATAATATAATATAATAATACATATATTGCGTGTCCAGTGGTTCTCAACCCGCATTATTTAATTTTTTTCCCGATTTTGTTTTCGCCACCCCGCGTACTTATTATTTCTTCCAAACCGTGTTCACACTAACGTGTGTCACCGCCGCATTATTATATCATCGCGTTGTTGGCCGTACTGTGCGACACGTCTACTACGTCAGGTGTGCGAGTCGTATGACGAGTGCGTGCGTGCGTGCGTGCGGGTACTTGGGATCACCGATTGCTCGTGATCGTCGTAATAATAATACATAATAATATGTGCCACAGGATGTGCGCCGCCGCCGCCGCGCTCTGGCCTCCGGCGAACATATATATATATATATATATATACACGCGCACGCACATACGCGCGGCGCGCACCGTACACGGCACCGGTATGTCCTTTTCGCCGCGGCTGCTGCAGCACCGGTGGCATTCGCCGTGCTGCCTTCTGTTGCGGCGGTGGTGGGGAGGGTCAAATTGTGTACCTTCTCACCTCTCTCACTTGTTGGTGTTCATTGGTCAATGTTTTACGGGTCAAACACCTGCTTTTTTTTTTCCTCCGTCCGCCGCCGCCGCCGCCGCCGTCCTCCTCTTCTTGCGCTCGTCGTGTGTGCGTGCTCTGCTCTCGCAACTCTTCACTGCGCTCGTTCGTAAATGCACTACTACTCCCTCGCTCGCCGTCGCTTTGTCGTCGCTGCATATTATCTTCCTCCTCCTCCTCCTCCTCCTCCTTCCTCCCACGTCGTCGTCACCGGATGAGGAATCTCTCTACTCCCCTCACCGCCGCCGCCCGCCAGTCCGTTTTGCGGTAGACAGGGCAGGGGACGACGACGGCGGCGGCGGCGGACCACATATTATTATTATTATTATTATACCTCCGGCGTCTCTTGGTTCGATAAATATTATTATGTTGTTGTTTGGATTTTTGTTGCGTCTCGTGCGAGACTGTTAATAATATATCGGTCCCATTGGTCCCAAAAACTCTTGTCTTATTATATACGTAGTGTAAATTGATAAAAAGCAATAATTCCGTTTTTGAATCGACGGGGGCTGTACGGTAGTTTCTTCGATTTTCTTCGCGCATACATATATATATATAGGGGGGGGACTAAGTAGAGAAATTTCCGTTTCACGTGTATTTTCAAACCGTTCCCGCAACCTAGTCCCGCTCGCCCTACATAGCCCTACTACGCGCAAGAATATCGCGTCCGTTTTCTTTTTTTCACGCGATCCGCTAGTGAAAAACGGTATATCGCCGCCGCCGCGGTGACGAGACGGACGGTAGTTGTAGGCCCGACAACGCGTCGATACCGTTTGTGTCTAGTCCGCGCACGTGACAGCTGCCGGTAGTAGCGGAAAGGAGAGCAGCAGGCCGCCGACGCGCCACCGACCGAGCGCAGGATATTCCGGTCACATCCCTCTCGCCATCCCGTCCGGATTGTTCGGAGATTAGAGTTTACTGAAATCACACTGACGTGGTGGTGTTGTTGTATAACTACGGCCGGGATTTTAATGCTCTTAAAAGAAAAATAATTAAAAAATGCCTAAAAATTTGTATTCATTACGGTTTAAAAACTATGTAAAAATCATTAGGCTTCTGTATTATTTTGGGAGATCGGATGACGAAACGCGTGATCACAAGTTTTAAAAAAAAAAAATACAATTAAAGTTCAATATTTGTCAAAAAAAAAGTCACCTGAAACGCATGTCTTTTGAAACGTCAGGAAAAAAAATTGATATTGCATTAAAATAATCCCAGTCCTATATTTATAGTGATTAAAAATACAAAAAAAGGATAGTTCCCAGATATGTCGTGAATCGATTTAAAAATTTAATGTCCCCACTGTCTTTTTAAGTGTAGAAATAATTTTACACGAGAGCACAGGATTACCTATCCTCTATCTTTGTCGATATCACTCGGGAGACGGCGGAAGTCTTCGTGCACGACGCACTACGTCTATGACGCGTCCGCTCGATATTTCTCGGCGGCGATGACGTCTGGTTATTAGGTAGGCTGCCGTTTGCCGCCAGGTTTACCTTTAGGTCGATGGAAAAAACTCGAAGAAATCGCTCATTTTTTTTTGTATAAACTTGCATGTGACGTGCGTGCAGCTTGTAATACGCCACACGCCCGTCGTGGTATTATTATAAAAAAAAAAAAAAAAATCCGACACACTTGTGTGTTCCTTATAAACACGAATAGTTGCCAGCAACCGAAGCCTTTCCCCCCTCCCCGATCGATATTAATACTATCGTTGGCGTCATTAGTTTTATCGTATATATACATATATAATATGTATTTCTTTTTTTTTTTTTTGACGAAAATGTATTTTTATAGTGATCCTTGAAAACGGATTCACATACACATAGCAGCTACTCTTCCTTCTTTTTTCCTTCTTCTCTTGTTCCTCACTACCCGCCGTTGCTAATGTGTGTGTGTGTGTGTGATATACCCTCGATCACATTTCCAGGCGAAGGCGGCTGTGTGTGTATATAATCTAATGGGAAACATAAACGTGACTTCGACAAAGAAAAATGTTGTCTTATCTATCAGTTTGTGTGTAATATAAAAAGCGTATATATTTAGCCTATATACGTATATATATATTATATTTGTGTGCGCGAGATCCATAAATTAAATTGTTGGATTGTTTGATGATGATAGTGTACGGTGGTGTGACGTGGAAAAAAAATATATATTTTATTTGATGTGAACGCTGTAACGAAGTAGTATATAATTTTACGCTTATGTGTGACGTATTTTGGCCGAACTAATAATTGAAAGTTTTAATGGATGTTGAGTAATTGAAAATATCTGGTAGAAAAAGATTCCCAAAACAATCGAGATTGTATTGGAGCGAGAAGTTGGAATAATAAAATCTTTCTTTCTTTTTCAAATGTATAGAAATAACATGCTTTACGTTCAAATGCAGATTATATAAATATTGTGTTCGCACACAATCAATGGAATGTCGAAGTTACTTTTGAGAAGCGTAATCAATCAATATACCGTTTCATTATTATCTCTGTCTTTATCAAATCTAAGCACTTATTATTATTGAGTATTTTTTCGTTTTAAAATCGAAAAATTGACAAAGTAGGTTCAAACTAAAATAATAATTTAACGCTTTGCTGGTCATAATCCCGAGAACGCGAATATCTATTTTACCGTTATACGAAGAATTTGTTGTTCTTATAACTGCGTCAAAATTTCGGAATCCGAATACACAAGTGTTCGTCTAAAGCAACGTATACTGTACTGTTATCATCAAAAGTTCAAACAAAAATAATAATTAAAAAAAAATATTTATATATATATTCCCAAGCATTGAATACAAAACTGTTTTTATTCTTTCGTACGTACCCGCCGAGAATGCTTGAAAAAACACGTAGATTGCGGTTGGTTGTACGCTCTTTTGAGCGCTACGCACTTTTTTTCATTTCAACTACCTCTTTGTATGTGAAAAAAAAAAGGACGTCGTACCATTTATCCATTCCATTACAAATTGAAGTTTCGTACTTATAATGTATGTATTATTTTTAAATTATTATTATACCAAGTATAAAAATTAAATTACTGAAGCAACGATTTTTCGTGTATTTATAAATATTATAATAATATTAATATCTTTTGTATTGGAATGTTTTCCAAAACAGTTCGATGTAAGCCTAAAGTTTATCATGCTCCTTGACAGGATCTGACTTAATTCTTCATTATAGAATTACCTTGCCCCCCAGATATTTAACGCATTTATTTTTTTCCACAAGAAATTAATCGTTTTGGTTTTTCATTCGTGTGATTACAAAACGTGTACACGATTCGTACGAAACTCTGGATATTTCCATAACACGCGCGCGCGCGTGTGTGTACAGTCATCGTCGTTATGTCATTGGTGTTGTATTTAGTGGATGGCCAAATGAGAGATAATTTAGAATCTGATAATTTGAACTCGAGGAGAGATTGAATGTGAACACCATGCCTAACCTATTGCGTGTAATTAGAAAATTATACTTATATATTATTATATTATTATACGTGTTCGGAGGAGGGGAAGGATAGTGTCGAAAGACGTAGTAGTAGCTGAAAACTAAACGGTTAATGTGTGGTGATGGTCACGAAAGTAGTAGTAGGAGTTATTTTTTACACTTGAATTATTAAAAAAAAATTTAATCAGAAGTTCAACACCACATCATCTCGTTGACTTCTTCTTGTCTATCCTTTGGAAAACTGCAGGTTTTTCCGTATTGATCGCGTGAGAGAGACTACGTAACAGAATCGCTATTATTATTAACGGTTATTAACGGATGTATAACGCGCTGCACGAAGAACAGTTCTTTTCGGAGAAAGCAAATATAAACAGTTGTGCCCGGAAGAGACGTAAAAATTAATTTTTTTAATACGATTTCTTAATGCGTCCATCCGCGTGGTGCGATATTTTTCACATTTAATTGGTGGGTAAAGTCGTTGGCGACAGGTCTATACCTATATAAAAAAAAAATGTTTAAAATCACTACGGAGCTTATAATAATATTATATAATTAATGTATATACATTTTTTAGCTCTCACACTGCTATGGCACGTGCACTATTTTTCGTCAGTTGCGTACTCGTGACGTTCGCAGTTGTGTTGTTCCGCCCCCCCCCCCTTGGTAAATTATTATTCATATTCGACTAATAATCAATAGCAAATATTATTATCTCGACAGCATTGAAAAATTAATTATTGCTATACCACTACAACGATTATTATTATTATACGTAAATAATAATTACAATATTGGAAAACATACGTTCTTCATTGGACCCATTCAATATGGCGTGTGTGCCGTGTTTATTATCAGCGTTTTTCGACTATTTTCAAGTGCAGCCAATATTATTGCTCTTCGCCTCGATAACGGCGTTATTAAAATATTATTATTATTATCATGCTCGTCGCGTTTGTTTGTTGGCCATGGATTCGCCGTTTCTCAGTGACGTAGTCCTCTCCAATAATAAGTGTCCGCTAAACGTTTGAACTATTAAAAATTTAAATGATCAATAATTATTGCTCTCGGCAAAATGTAAATGTTACTTTTTGGAAATTCGCCTCGAGTCGAGCACGGATTTTCCGTTTTTTTTTTTTTAGCGCCTAAATTTCGAGCGGTTAAGCTTCGTCTGATGCTTCGAATATTTTCCATTTTAATCGTTCAGAGTGTAGTGATCCATGAATAATAATAATATAATGTGAAGGAGTCTGCGGTCTAAGCGTCGTATGTACATAGGTCGATATCTCGTCGTCGACGGGATGCCGTTCGGATCAAATCGAAAATCGTTTTCCCTCTGTTTTACCCTCCTGCAGCTTGCACGCGTCGCGTGCCCGCCGCCGTAATGATGCCATGTGTGATGGTGGTGGTGCACAGTGGTGTGGGAAGTATTGTCACCACGCCTTTCGTGAGCTAGGGGAAAAATGGGGCTCTTTTCTTGCTGTGGAAAATAAATACACGTATTTTTTTTTTTTTTTTTTTTACGAGTGCCCTTTTTTGTCGACGACTTCACTATACAATACTGTTGTTGTTATTGATCAACTTACTATTATTTTGTTTTGTTCATCAACGAAGTTCTTCGTCACTCTCATAGTATTATAATATTATTGTTTATACGCTACGCGTCGCCCACGTATTACAAATTACTACTGATAATATGAAAACAACAAGGAAAAGACTTGTGTCGATAATTTGAACTTTTTAATATTTAAACTTTTTCAATTTTTAAGTGAGATTTTTCAAGATTAAATGGTGTAATTGATTTCTCTCTGGACTCTTAATATCAAATTATAAACCAATTAAAACGATTTATCATTTTTTATTAAGCCGTTAGGATTGTTTTGTATCGTAATTACCAATCAATAAAAATAACTCTGATTTTAGAAGACTTCATTTTCTTAAAAAAAAAAAAAAAATCAACATTTTACTCACTCATTAGTGTGACAATCCACGCGTATGTATATTCGTCGCTTCCTGACGAATCTGCGGGGTCTTAGCTAGCACACCCCCGATATTTGCTTTCCCCAGGGATGCGTGTGTTGTGTTCCATTTCGGACCGCCCACCGCTGGATTCTGTAAGGCTGGTACGAGCATAGACGACCAGAGGTTCCTAACCTTTTATACGCTTTTCATCTCTTTTTGCAGAGATTAAAATGTCTAAATTTTCCACACATATTACCGTGGGGGGTGAGACTTTGTCTCCTATCTAGATCATGAATACAAACCAACATCGATTTTTAAATGTTTATTCCTAGCATTAAACTTCATTAAAATTCTTTGGTTACGAGCATGATTACTA
This sequence comes from Stegophylla sp. TES_Ste_2020, assembly GCA_025469315.1. Classification (NCBI taxonomy): domain Eukaryota; kingdom Metazoa; phylum Arthropoda; class Insecta; order Hemiptera; family Aphididae; genus Stegophylla; species Stegophylla sp. TES_Ste_2020. The sequence goes on along the minus strand of JAIPRM010000126.1, from coordinate 4,448 downwards.
AAAAAAAAAAAAAAATTTGTATAAATTATACAATTTGGACTTTAATATTGTAATAAACGACGATTTTTCAATGTTTCAAAACCAAAAATTTATTAATTTTGTGTTTTTTCACCCAACTATATAGACGTTTTAAAACAGAATTACAAAATCAAAGAATTTTTAAATCAATAATAATTTAGGTAGATTATCAGAATCTAATTCTAAATGTTATACGTACCTAATGCGATACCTTCATGTACCTAATGATTTTTTACTACTCACTCGATAATTATTTATAAACTTTTAATTTGTTGTGGAATAATATATTGTTTGATCGGTCACTTTTACTTTTGCCTTGAAATTGTTTATATTTAATTCAGTTAATATATGCTGACGACCCTCCTGAAAATTCTAAACGTTCCCACCCCCAAGTGCAGGACGTACCCTCGATTTTGGGAAACACTGATACAGACGGTCGTGTCGTCGTCGTCGTCGTATAGTATAGTATTCTTCCGCCAATGAAATCGGTTTATTATTTACCCGTACTTGCTGGTCTGGATTGAAATACGTTCCTAAACGACGGCGACCCTTTGTGCGCACACACAGGTATGCGCGGCGGTGTGTGTGTGTAAGTGTAAACAACAGGATCGGTCTGGTTTTTTCTTTCTTTTCAATTTCGTCTACGCTCGTTTTGTCATGTCAGTAAAAATAATACTATTATTTCATACATGAGGATTATTCCATCATGTTGTAGCGGTCACGTCCTCCGCCATAATACTACGTAATAAGTAGTGATATTATAATATTATGTGATCTTAAAAAATTATTCAGGTTGCGCAGGTAAAACGTGTGAGCTACGATAATAATTTTCGTTTATTACAATAACTTAGCCTTAGTCCTTATATGCCTTCATTGTGGTATGGACAGATGTCTTGATTATCGAGTATATAGGTAAGGTGTAGTATAGTATTGTCACAATTTGTGTGGGCACACGACGTACACGTAATTAGTTTCTCTCGGCAGCTGCAGTGTTCGTGTACAGAGTGAGTGCAGTTATTTTCTACGCCAAGTTTTTTCTTGATACGATTTTTGAAATTAATATTCGTATACATTTATATTTTAATCATAATACAGTGCTGCCACTAAGTCACAGCTTTTTTCAAGCCATTTTTTTAAAATGCACTCAAATAGGTACTTTTTATTAGTATCTATTTGTATAAATTGTTACATTTTACCGCTATTGTTGACCTTCTGAATCACTTTGATTTAAGCAGATTAAAGGTTTTAGCTAAAATATTAGTCTGGGTCAAATAAAAATGTAATTTTTTTTTTTTTTTATTGAGTGTAGAAAAGTATATATTTTTATGTTCTCTCAAATATCAATATAATTATATTATGTTATTGAATTTTCTAGTATAATTCTCAAAATAATATTTCGATGATTTAGAATTTCAAAATTGGACACTTTTTTTTTTTTTAAATAAATCTAGTCTGGTGGTAGTCTTGTGTTTCAAAAAACTGTGAATCAATACGTAATCGACGGTGTCGTAAGTAAGTAAATAGGTATTATAAATCGTTGTGTATATTTTTTAGATCGCACAATATAATATCGGACCGAATAACTGTTTATGGATAGTTTATTGTACCACCACCACCACCACCACCACGTCATAATAGTTCTAATATTCAACGTGATTGTCGTCGTTTTGTAATATTATTATTATTACGGTAGTAGTAGTAGTTCGTCGTGTGTGTGTGTGTGTGTATAATACGTATTATATACATTAAGTATATAGTGGCCGCCGTGTCGTCCTCTTGTTTGCGCGCGCGCGCGCGCGCGTGTGTGTGTTATGGCACCGCGCCGTGCTCTCTCTCTCTCTCCGTATATCATCGAGAAGGGGAAACCGACGACGACGAAGACACACGGTACACTGCGCCGCCGTATACAGAGTGATCGCGTCGTCGTCGGTCCGTTACTACTATATAGTCGAGTATTATTATCACTATTATCGCCGCTCTGTACGCACACGCACATATTATTATGCACGTACATACGAACAAAACTTATTCGGCGGGCGAGCGCGCGCGCGCGCGCCGCACACCGCGTTCGTTCTTCTTAATAGGTGGGGGTCAAAGGGTGCCAATATTGAATATCCGCAGCTGCAACTCTCTCTCTCTCTCTCTCCCCCTTCACCGCCTCCACCATCACCACATCCCCTTCGGGTATGTAATACTCCTGCGTTCGTTTTTATTGTTATTCGTCGCCCGTACACACACACACACACACACACACACACACACACACACGTCGCATTTACTATTGGCCCCGTATCTGTCTGCTTGCGTGAGTGTACAGCGTTCAACAAGCCTCTGTGTGTGTGTGTGTGTGTGTGTGTGTGTGTAATATACCGTCGGCTAGTAGTCTGCTGTAGCTGTTGTGTGGAGGAAGTAACAAAACCGAGTGTCGTGTGTTTTCGTGTGTACACGTCGAGAGAGCGTCTGCATTTCGAAAAAGGACAAAAAAAAAAAAAAAAAACGATGGGACAGGTGTCCTCGAATTTCTTTGAGGTTTCGTCGTGTTCTACTAGTATAAAACTGCTAGCACTTATTTTCCAAAATCATTGGGTCATTCGAAAGTATAGCGCAGGATTTTCGTCAGCTTTTGTTGAAACTAATGAAAAAAATGGAAAACTAATTATCTATTCCATGAAAAATATGATAATATAGATTAGCTCTCCTATTATCTGTGCAATTAGAGTAAACATTTGGGGATGGAGGGTTGCTAACATGTTTATTTGTTCGATTTAGCCACCTCCTAAGGGATGTACTCAATTAACCTTCTCTTTTTCGAAAAATCTTGACGATGGCTTATTAGAGTTTTTATGAGGGTGTCAAAATCACACAAATAATCATAGTAGCCCCCATATTTAAAAAAATATATTTAACCCTATACAATATAATATTTCGTCCTGTCCCGCGTCTTAAGATTTCGCCTTAGATTCCGGCACGTGCGCCACGCGTAGTAGTCGGTGTGTGCAATGCCGGAGAAATGACCGTGGTAGATGTTTAAAAAAACGAAATGAAAATATTACGTCGTCGTCGCGCGCGCGCGGTGGTTGCGACATATTTTACTTACGATATATACCTGTATGTTATAATAACACTTACACGTGCAGAAACTGTGCGCGCGACTGTTGCGAGCCGCGTGCGCGGGGGCGGCGGGGAAGTGTCGCAACTGCAGCAGTGCTTAAACAGTCCGAGGTTACAAAGACAATAAGAAAGAATCTGTGGTGCTGCTTTGGAAGAGAAAATAACGAATTTTGTAATTATATTCGCGTATATATATATATATAATATTGCAGTCGTTCAAATATACCTATACTACGTATCGGGTTGTATTATTGTTTTTTTACGATAATAATAATAATTATTATTATTGTAATGAACGTGACGTGTCAAACATCAAAGTAAATATCATTTGCATCCCAGAGAAACGATATAATATAATATAATAAAAAGACGTTACTCGGTTCTTGCACACCGCACGTGTTCAGCAGCAATACTGTTCGAATTTTCCCGATTGGTCAATCCAGCTAGGTATAATATACGATACGTTACGACGACGTGGCCCCCAAACAGTCGTCTCCGTGTGCTTCGCGGCCTTTAACGTGTGTGTGTTATTATTTGCACGTGTATCGCAATACGATATAATACACGTTTATCGAGGAGGGCTCCCCTCGAAAAAGCCACTAGGCTACTACTGTGGCGGTCCCCCTCTCTCTCACACACACAGTCAGAATGACGATTATATACCTACCCACAACTACAACAACACCTTTACACACTACTCGCGTCTGCTCTCCACCCCGCCGCCACTGACGCTAAACGGACGAATGCAGAAATATAAATTATACATATTATCATAATTATTGAGTACACCGGGTGTTGATGTTCGTACTAAAAAAACGTTTACGAATGGCCCTAAAATATGCAACTGTGTGATCTAAAGAACACATGAGTTTATTAAATCAATGCACTACAGCGTTGAAATTTGAAATTTTATACTACACTTAAGAAAAAATTAAAAATAGCTATTTTGTGAATCTGATTTTTAGAAAAATATTGGTGCATTTTTAATTGGTCTCTAATAAAGGTTAATTTGTTAATTTTCTACGATTTTTTTAAGTTTGTGAGTAATTTATAGTAATATTGTCAAATAAGTCATACTGTCTCATCAATTGATGAATTGAAGAAGCTAGTGTTTTTACAATGATGTTTATTTTTTTTATTTATTTTTTCTGTGTACAACTTTTCGTATTGAAATACTTGTCCAAAAGTTTCGATCAATAACTTTTTGAAACCGGATTTGCCTCTAGATTGTACTTTAGAGAGGTCATTTTTTGAATTTCTCAATTCTTCAATTTTTTTTTTTTTTTTTGAAAAAACTACCCAAAATTTTACAAAAACGA